>CM039473.1:35261343-35524349 GCA_022433065.1 Begonia loranthoides
CAGAGAATTCAAAAGACTCGGTTTCGTTACCTGCTGTGGATCCCGGAGAATGTGAGCCGGAGGATGTTCAGATCGTCGGAAACGGCGGTGGAGATGGTGTTAGCGCTGTGAAAGGCCAGGCTGTGCAAACTGCTGTCGCTGTGGCCTCACCTGTAGCCGAGGGTTGCTGTTTTTTTCACTGAACTCGATACTTTGTTCGGCTTTTTTTGTTCAAGTGATGAAGGAATTAACTTTTTCAACTGGATTCTGTCTTGGTTCAAAGGTACCACTCCGGTGATTGAAAAGCCCAGGAGTTCATTTTCTTCGTGGAGTTTGTATCCTCCTAAGCAAAACACAAATTTTGAGACTTCAACGCCATGGTGTAGGCTACTCTCGCAATTTGGGCAGGTAATTTGATCCTTGTTAACCTCGATGACACTTCACTTGAGTGTCAATTCGGTAAAAGTTTAATTATATTTGTGCAATCTTCACTCTACAGAATCCGAACGTTCCCATTTGCCCTTCCAATTTCACGATTGGATCAAGCAGAGGTAGTAGTTTTCCATTGAAGGATAATACAATTAGTGCCACTTTATGCAGAATAAAGCACACCCAGGTAGCGCTTGTTTTACTTCATCCAAAATCAGTGTGTGTTGGTACTAAATTGAGCTGGGTTCAACTACCCCACTGAACAACAAAAAATTGATTTTTATTCGGATGGCTTTTTAGTGAAACTTTCTATTTGCTGCCCATTAACAGAGGGAGGGAACTACTGTAGCCTTGCTGGAGAGTTCAGGGAGCAAGGGATCGGTGCTAGTAAACGGCGCAGTTGTGAAAAAGAATACCAGTTGTGTGCTTAACTCAGGCGATGAGGTGGTCTTTGGTGCTTTGGGTAACCATGCCTATGTATCCTTTCATTTAATTCGATTACTTTGCTTAGCCTCTGTTTATTTGTCGGTTTCTCTTTCGTTGCATAGATTATATTTGTTGTTACGTGGGGGACATCCTTAATTTTCGCCAACTTAGATTTTCAAGCAAACTACTGACATTACGATAAAATGTTCGGAGTCTCAGAATGGAGTTGGAAAATTTCTTCAGCTCGAAAGGAGGACAGGTGATCCCTCGGCCGTGGCCGGGGCTTCTATATTGGCATCTTTGTCAAGCATTAGGCAAGATCTATCCCGTTGGAAGCCTCCTGCTCAGACGAGTAAAATCCATCCGGGTTCAGATTTGGCTTCTCATTCTGTTGTTCGTGATGCTACCGAACTTGAGATTGATGGTCCTGAAGCCAACTCCATTCCAGATTCAGGGGGCGATAAAGCTGCAGAGGTGGAAGCAATCAACAAGAGTCTTTCTCCTGACAACAACATGGACTCTGGCTTAGAGGCAGGCAATGTAAAACTTTCTGGGGTGAATGATTTGATAAGGCCTTTCTTCAGGATGTTAGCTCAATCAACTAGTTGTAAACTGAAATTGAGCAAAGGTATCTGTAAACAGGTATTGGAAGAAAAAAACGAGTGGACGGGAGATTTGCAGCCAGCATCAACTCCGGGCATGTCTTTGCGGTGTCAAGCGTTTAGAGAAGACATTCATGCTGGGATAGTTGATGGCAGAAACTTGAAAGTTTCATTTGAAAACTTTCCTTACTATTTGAGGTATCTGTCTGCTTTTTTCCCCCCTTCTTCTTCTTTTTGTACTTGAGTTCAATTTATGTCTTGTCTTGTGGCACACCCATTGATCATCAAGTTTTCATGTAGATGATCATAACTTGCTGAAAATTTTGGAGCTACAATGTCTAATGTTATTACATCTTGCAACTTCATTTAATCTTTAGGTTGAAACTCTTGAAAATTAGTTTGTTTTTCCATGTAAGAAGCAGAACTTGGAAGTTATTTACTTGTCTCGTTGTTGGTAATTTATTAGTTAGGCATCTTTTGACGTTGAAATTAAATATTAACTGAGCTTGGGTTTTCATTTAAATTGTGCATTCTAATTTGAGTAGACGACATTTGGTTTTATAGATGGGATGTAGTTAAATAGTTAATTTAGACAAAAAAAATTGGTATAATCCATGCTAAATTATTCACGTTTTTTATATTGATTGTGTATGATGTCTCATCAAATTGTTGACTTCTTTAATTGTGTATGCAGTGAAAATACCAAAAATGTGCTGATTGCAGCTTCTATCATACACTTGAAGCATAAAGAACATGCAAAGTATACATCAGATCTTACAACAGTGAACCCACGGATTTTACTTTCCGGTCCTGCAGGTTTGCTGAACTTCTTTTATTTGATTACGCTTGCAAATGTGTAGCCCGTTTATGTTGACAAGAGGCTGATTTTCTTTTCTTTTTTTTAATTCTTTTGCAGGATCAGAAATATATCAGGAGATGCTGGCGGAGGCACTAGCTAATTACTTTGGGGCTAAGTTACTCATATTTGATAGCCATTCGTTTTTGGGTGTAAGATACTTTTTAGAATATTAACAAAGCAGTAAAGCTTTGCTTAATCCCCATCTTACACTAACAAAGTTTTTCAGTGTTTGGTTGTCAATGAATTTCTCTAGAACAAATATGATCTATGAAAATCATCCATGATGATTGTCTTGTAGGGTTTATCTTCAAAAGAAGCGGAGCTAGTGAAGGATGGAGCTAATGCAGAAAAGCCCTGTAACTGTGCTAAAGAAAGTACGGTATCTACTGAATTAGCTAAGAACATCGATCTATCTAATGGGGAAGAAGACACACCAAGCTCTTCAAATGGTCCCTTCGATGCTCTGGACTCACAATCAAAGATGGATGCAGATACCATGCCTTCTTCCTCAGGAACATCCAAAAAGTACTTTTTCAAGATTGGTATGTTGCCTAAATTGTTTCTGCAGCCTAAGAACTCCTCTATTTTCTTTTCTTTTTATTTATCCTGTTTAAAATGTTCAATTTTCTTGTCTAGATATTTGACTAGCAAACATTTTCTACTTTCAGGTGACAGAGTTAGATTTATGGGTTCGATTGGTGGTAGTTTGTATGCAGCTACATCTTCTTTGAGGTATATTAGTTTAAGGGGTTGATAAATGATTGTCTTCCACTGTTTTTGATTGTTAGTTTGTTTCAAGTAGGCCATCTGTATGCTCTTGAGTACTTGATGTTAATTTCTCAGCGCTTCAAATCAGTCTAGCAAAACATGAAATTTTAGTACAATTTCGTGGCGCAAGAATTTTATTTTAGAATGTTCTTTTTGCTATTGTTGCTAAGGTTTTAGAATGTAATATCTATGCATTTTCAGAAGAAAAATATGTTTTTGGCTTCTCCAATGTTACGATGTACTTCTATCAACTCTAGTAGATTTCTATCTTACTAAATCTATTCATTACAAATAGTATGTCATATGTGTATAAATGTCTTCGGAAATCCTTTCATTTGCCTTTGGTTGTGTAAAATACCTGAATTATTATCTTTTCAGTTGTTACTGAACTCTTGTTTCATGTGTTCTCCACTCTAATGAGACATCTATATGTCCACTAACTATAAGAATTGAAGTTAAATCTTTTGAAGCTTCTATCATGGCATGCCAAAAGTAATACATTGTTGATGTTATAGAGGGCCGCCCATTGGTACTCGTGGGAAGGTTTCGTTAACTTTTGAAGACAACTCTTTGTCAAAGATCGGGATAAAGTTTGATAAACCCATACCTGATGGGGTGGATCTTGGGGGTATTTGTGAAGGAGGCTATGGGTTCTTTTGCAATGGTACTTTTTTCTGTTTAACATCTTTTTTGAACATGAACATTGTTAAAAATGTCTAAGTCTTCCTTAATTACTAAGTTTCTCTCTATTTTTCTCCTTCCCTGTCTGGCCCTTTATCAGCTTCTGATCTTCGTTTAGAGAACTCTGGTCCAGAAGAATTGGACAAGTTACTTATTGATACATTGTTTGAGGTAAAAGTTTACCCTCTTATGAAAGGGAATTGTTTTACCAATTAATTAATTTGTTCTTTGTAATCATGTATCAAAATTCTTATGAGTTTTATTAAAAAAAATTATCAGGAAGTGAATACTGTGAGCAGAAGTTCTCCATTTATTTTGTTCATGAAAGATGCTGAGAAATCTCTAGTAGGAAATCCAGATTCATACTCTACTTTCAAAAGTGGACTAGAGAAGCTTCCGGATAATGTCATAGTAATTGTTTCTAACACTCATACGGACAATCGCAAGGAGAAGGTAATGAATAATTGAATCAGCCTATCTCTCTATGTGCTTGAATACAGAAATTACACCATGATGTGTGGATGATATGCTCCATTTTATAATTTTGTGGAGTAATGCTGTCAGACATTTCTGTGAACAACTCTAATTTTAATATCTTAGTCTATGACAAATTTAGAGCATTTCTCACCCTTCTCTATGACTTTTACAATTTTACTCATATACTTGGTGACTTATTTTTCTTTTGCAGTCACATCCTGGTGGTCTGCTTTTTACAAAGTTTGGCAGCAACCAAACTGCTCTTCTTGATTTAGCTTTCCCGGTAATTATCATCCTTTATTGTATCTTTATTACGATCTTATTGTTATCCATTGTTTTAAAAACATGTTTTAATGTTATCCATTGCTAAATTGATTTTCTTATCATGAGGAGATCAAAATTTCTTGTAGATGAGTGGTGAATGGCTTTATTGTACAGACAAACCTTTGCAAATGTGTATCTAGTTTATATGTAACCTCTTCAGTTCTACTAGTATAATATTATTCGTTTTGGGCCGAAACCCGCACCCAAAACACGGTGTATTAGGTAGGGAGGAAAACTCTATTTATAAATCATGCATTTTCACACTCTTTCAAACGATGTGCTATTGTGTAACCCCACAGGTATGATCCGGACCCACACTTGGATCATCCTTGCTTTCACAAGGCGAGTTGCCACAATCCCCCCCTCCCCTCTCGTCCTTGTCGGCTACATTTTTGGTTGGGTCTGATATCATTTGTAATGTCCTCAATTCTCCCAATATAATTTTGTCTGCTTTGAGTCGAAACACTCATGGTTTTATTCTTGGACTTGGCCCAAAACGTATTGTATTAGGTAGGGAGAACTCTACTTACAAATCTTGCATTTTCCACTCTCCCAAACAATGTGAGATTGTGCATACCCACTATTATGAATTGAACCCACATTTGGGTCATTTTAACCTTCACTGGTTGGGAGGCCACATTATAATTTCTAAACAACACATACAAAATATAAGATTCACCCATGAAGTCATATGTTTCTGAGTTCTACTTATTTTTAAGATCCAATCCGATAGGAACCTTCTAGTATTTAGTAAGAAAACACATCAACAATAACAAAGAGAGGATAGTGCAGACTTCTGAATGGTGTATTAGTTTTTTTCTTACAAATTCCTTTTCTAGAAAATACTTCGATGATCCCCTTAAGTACCCTCATCTCTATCTTTAATATTAAAAACTCTCATAGAGTCGTAACTTTATCCTCTTAATGCCTAAATTACCCTTACACCAAATCTTCTCGAATATTTCTAATTAAACATTTTTATGTGGTCTATCACAATCATTCTTATATTTACCGATTTTTTTCGGTGTAAACTTTTGCTCCTTTTCCTTTTGCAAGTCATTGTTCAATGTAATGATTGAGCTTTGGATCATAAAAACATTTAAAAGTTAAAATTTATATGTAGGGTTGTGAGCTTCAATCACATGATTAGTCTCTTTCCTGCAAGACGTCGATGGTAGTTAACCCCGAATGCAGACTCGATTCTCCTAATAATCTAACCATTCCTAGAAAATACCACAGATGCAAATTACCTATTTCTACTGTCTTTAAGATATGCAATTCAATAATATTCAATGCTCATTCCTCTTTAATGCTCATTCCTCTGCCTTTTTCGTCTCTCTTATGTCTTCCTCTACAAAGACTTCACTACTAACATACATAACTAACTCTAAGACCTCAATGAGGTCTATTCCCGAGTTGTTTCTTCCAGCTAAAAGTTTTCCCTTTTTTCTCCGTATTTCATGCACAACAGATATTTTGTATCAAAGGGAATATTCTGACCATATCATTCCATCAATTCTCTACCTCGTTACCATCATGATTTCATTTCTTTCTGATATGCTGGTAGAAGTTAATCTTCTTGTCTTTAATTATTTGAATATAGAATCAAAGTTGCAATCAAGTTGATTGAAAAAGTTTTATTTTCTTCATAAATTTCTCTCTTTTTGTTAACTACTACAATAAATCTAAAAAAGAAGTGGAAAGAAATGAGAGGGAATTATATGTCATTTAAGGGAATATGGAAACAGACAGAAGTATACTTGTTCATAAACAAATAAAAAAAACAGATACAAGCTAAGATGTTCGGATCAACTTCATCTTGTAATTAAGTTCTTACCATTTTTTGAATAATGAGTAATTGTTAGTACAAATAATATAGGAGTAACTGTTTCAAGTTCTTTTTTTATGACATTTAATTTTTTTCAATAAACGCACCTTTTATCAATCAAAGAAAAAAAAGAAACAATGTCAAACCCGTTCTCGTACATTTTAAAGGGCACAACACATAAAGGAACACTAAGTAACGAATTAAATTTTTGTTTTACAGAAGCATAACTTTTTCATATTGGTTTCACAGGATAGTTTTGGAAGATTGCATGATAAAGGGAAGGAAGTTCCAAAAGCAACAAAGCTGCTGGCCAAACTTTTCCCGAACAAAGTAACAATTCACATGCCACAGGTTTGTGCAATTCAACTCGCATTATTATTTCTTTTCTAGCTTTCTTTAATTTTCTGAGCGTAATTGCATGTCTTTGGATTTCTTCTAGGACGAGGCACTGCTTGTATCTTGGAAGCACCAACTTGATCGTGATATGGAAACCCTGAAAGTTAAGGGAAATCTGAATCACTTGCGAACTGTGAGCATTTTTTTACGTTATTTTGCTTTGTTACATTTTTAATAATTCTACTTCCCTCCGTAACTGTGTCTCCTTGTAAATGTCTGTGATGCATTATTTACCTTCCAATTACCCCTTAATAAAAAAAAACACAAATTTGACATTTGAATAATTGTTTTGAATACAACAAATTAGTTTTTTTATTGTTGATTAAGAACATTTATAGGAGCGTTATCCATCAATATGTTTGTGTTACACGACTGGTCAAAAAAATATGTTCTTGTTACATGAGCTATAGGCATCTTATGAAACATTAACCGTCAGTATTTGTTGTTGAGTGAAATGCTTGCTATTAGTGTTTTCAACCTTATTGTTTTCACTTAATTTTAGCCAGACAGTAGCTGTAACGTTGGATACTCTAAATCAAGTGCATTACTTATTTGATTTACGGTTTTTGGTTCCATCCTTAACCCTATTCTTACTTCTGCTGGTTGATCCTGGGATCCTTAGGTTTCATATATGCACACTGATGGGCTTGTTTTACAAATATCATACTAGTACTTCTGGTGTCATTTTTAGTATGGGTAATATATATTGTGACTATAATGGGAGTTTGATTGTGTTTTTTAGTTCTAGTCCATAATTTATGTTTTCATCATCGCCGCTACTTCTTTAAAGTTTAAGTGCAATATTTGTTTTCATAGGTAAGTCTAGATTGCTTTATATTTTAGTTTTCAGGTTAATCACTGTAGCTGTTGATGATTATTCTTATATGTAGGTCTTGAGTCGGAGTGGAATGGATTGTGAAGGACTTGATACTCTATGCATAAAGGATCAAACACTTACAAATGAGAGTATGTTATGGCCTACTGCCTCATTGCAAATTTTTCACCATTTTGATCGTTTTCTAAGTACATTTTTGCATGTCTTGTGTATTACAGGTGCAGAGAAGGTAGTCGGATGGGCACTAAGCCATCATTTAATGAACAATGCTCATGCTGATACCGATGCTCGGCTTGTCTTGTCTAGCGAGAGGTACTTGATACTTTGTTCCACATTCTCTTTGAATCTCTCGCAGCTCAAACATTCATCAAAGTTATCGCGCTTATAATTAATTATGCTATGTGCTGCCAGCATCCAGTATGCGGTTGGATTATTACATTCCATCCAGAATGAATCTAAGAGCTTAAAGAAGTCTCTTAAGGTCTGTAATATACAGTTTGATATCAGGATTTTTTACTCATAAAGTCCTTTCTGGTGGACATTTTTTATTGAATTTTGTCAACTTGATGGGTATTTACCTCGTTTCTCTCTCTAATATTAATGGGAAATTTGGCTATGGTAAACAGGATGTTGTCACTGAAAACGAATTTGAGAAAAGGCTCTTAGCTGATGTTATTCCACCAAGTGACATTGGAGTCACATTTGACGATATTGGAGCTCTGGAAAATGTGAAAGATACTTTGAAGGAATTAGTCATGCTCCCATTGCAAAGGCCTGAACTATTCTGCAAGGGGCAGCTAACTAAGGTTTTTACTCTTCTTTGTGCTTAGCAAAACAATATATTCTTGCAGTTCCCTCAGCAACTCTAGTTGTGTTTGCTTTTCTTGATTGGTCTTGGCTGTTCGATTTTGTTTTTGTACTTGTGAATTTCTAATTGTACTGCTCTTTTATGGTTCACCCACATTCCGCCCCGCCTGCTTAGTTTTGATAATTTGGCCGTCACCATGATGGAACGTCTCGTAACAATGTTCTCTTGGCGGGACATGGTGTAATTCTATCCTTTTTTATGACAGATGTCATGATTGTGTTAGTGTTATGGGGACAAAATTATCTGAAAATGAGCTACTAGTTTTTATTTGGAGAATTGTATTCAATATTATGTCCTTCCTACATCTACTCGTAAAAAACCTTCTGCTCTTGAGCTTATTACTTCAAATCTAATATGTGCAGCCATGCAAAGGGATACTATTATTTGGGCCCCCTGGTACTGGTAAGACAATGCTCGCAAAAGCTGTTGCCACTGAAGCAGGTGCAAATTTCATTAACATTTCTATGTCTAGCATCACATCCAAGGTTAGTGACAACAATATTTTTCTAAACTTGATGTTGATATTATCGTATTATTGATTATTATTTTTTAATTTCTATTGTTCTCTTTCTTTCTGCAGTGGTTTGGCGAGGGTGAAAAGTACGTAAAGGCTGTCTTCTCGTTGGCTAGTAAAATCGCTCCTAGTGTCATATTTGTCGATGAAGTATGCTTTCTCACTGCATTACTGCAATAGATTTATGGGTTGAAAAGTCTTTTTCTTATCTGGATCTTCTTTCAGGTTGATAGCATGTTGGGGCGTAGGGAAAATGCTGGGGAGCATGAAGCCATGCGAAAGATGAAAAACGAATTTATGGTAAATTGGGATGGCTTACGAACAAAAGATACGGAACGAGTGCTTGTTCTTGCAGCTACCAATCGACCTTTTGACTTAGACGAGGCTGTTATTCGAAGACTCCCTCGAAGGTAGTAAGATCATAGGATTAACTTTACTAAAAACTCCTACACATTTCTTTCCCTGTTTGTCAGTTGCAGTACAATGCTTGTTTTTGTTCTCTTCTGCAGATTAATGGTAAATTTGCCGGATTCCTCGAATAGAGCCAAAATTTTGAAAGTCATACTGGCAAAGGAGGATTTGTCTCCTGCTGTTGATTTTGATTCGATTGCAAGTATGACAGACGGATATTCTGGCAGTGACCTGAAGGTAACTATGCAATTTTTCCTCTTTTTTGTTTAACTGAATATTATTTTTCGATAATTTTGGATGTTCAAGTCGACTTACGCCCGCATTTACCATTGTTATGTTGCAGAATTTGTGTGTAACTGCTGCTCACCGACCAATTAAAGAGATATTAGAAAAAGAAAAGAAGGTTGGTTCGATTGGTGTTGCTTTTAATGTTATATCACCTGACATGTATGTATATATATATATAGTTGGCTTTGAAATGATGGTCAAGAAAGATGATCTTGTTTTTCTGGAGTTGTGGATATGTGTTTTGCTTTTAAACAACTCAAGTCCCATATAATATTTTTCGGTAATTGTAATACAGGACAGTGCCACAGCGCTGGCTGAAGGTCGGCCTGTCCCGGCATTGAGTGGAAGTGCTGATATAAGACCTCTAAACATGGAGGATTTCAAATACGCACATGAACGGGTACAATTCAATCGAGCCCAATTCTTTGATTTATTCGAGCTTTTTCTAAATCGCACACACTCTCTCTCTCTCTCTCTCTCCATGTTCAGGTATGTGCGAGTGTTTCGTCGGAGTCGGTAAACATGGCCGAGCTTGTACAATGGAATGAGCTATATGGTGAGGGGGGTTCAAGAAGAAAGAGGGCTCTGAGTTACTTCATGTGAATCGCCTTCCTGTGAGTAATTTTTGCTGCTGACTTAAAAGGGGTGGTAGACAGGGTCTTCCAATTTATCATCAGAGTTGGTTCCGAAGCCGAAGCCCAAGCTCAAGCTCAGTTCGGCCACTCTCGACCGAATGCGGTATTTCCCATCACATAAACAAGTTGTTCTTCAATTTTATATTTATATTTTTTGTCTCAATATTATCTAAAGATAGAATGAGTAAACCATGTCCATATGTGTTTTTGTTAGTCATTAGTTATGGGTCGGGTTTGAGTTGGAGCCAGTACAATAAGTTAATAATATGTCCGCACGACAACTCCGCGCTCGCAAATCGCTGCTCTTTCTATTATGATTTTGCTTAGATCATTTCAAGTGTAATGCAATCTTTTGGAGATGGAATTGCCCCACTAGAGAGATTCACACAAGAAGCAGTGAAAGAAGGACAAAATGACCTATTTAGAATTGTATTATAATATATCTATATATATATATATATATGAATATTGTTTTCCACGGCCAAAATTTGATCATGCTCGACACGCCCACTCCCACTCGAGAAATGGCGAAATGACTATCAAAACTGTATGTTTTTACTCAGCCATTTCTCACCATCTTCATCATTGCTCCCACCTCCTGGTTCTTCTATCTCATGCAGATGAAGGGCTGTTGCCTCCATTATCGCAGCACCGATTGGCTTGGCATTTTTGATTCATGGCTTGAAAGGAAGGTAGGTTCTTCAGTCAATTTCTCCTTCTTCCACATCGTTTACAGGTTCAGAACCTTGAGGTCCTACGCCCTCAAAGTCGTCGTCGTCTTCGTGCTCGTCCTTCTTCATATACAAGCCGAGTTGTTCCAAGGGGTTGCTGCTCCTTTGCAGCTTGAAACTACCCAAACCACTCGACAATTGATCTGGGCCCTTCTCCTCTCTAGAAGTTGGTAAATCTTCATCGTGGGAAACCCTGAGCATTTCCAGATCTTCCATAAACTGACTGTTCCCATTGATTTCAACAGTTTTTTCAATCTGCTTGGCCAAAAACATTTTAGTTTGCACCGTAAGAAAAACTTTCAGCAGGGCGGCTTCCACCATATAACAATTTGTTCCTCTTACCTTTAGCAATGCCTGACGTGCAGCTTCTCTCTCTAACTCTCTCTTCCTCTTAGCTTCAGCAGCAACTTCTGCGGCAGCTTTCCTTCTTGCCTCTTCTGCAGCCTTAGCTTCCGCTTGGAGTCGTGCTTTTTCTAATGACAGCCAGTACCCCAAAAACATTAATATTGAGTTAAGGAGCCAAAGAACCAAACTGTGGATAAAATTAGCTGTGAGAAATCTGAAAGCATGAGGAAGCAAAAACAAATGTTCGGAAAGAGGATTGGAACCTTCTTTTTGCTGCCTTTCAAGTTCATCTCTCTCCATTGGAAGCTTTTTCGGGTCCAGTTTGTCAACCTGTGAAAAATATATTACAAAATCAAATACCAACTTCGATTTCACGGTACAAAATAACCAGACAACAATCACAAAATTAATCAACCTTTTCAAATGCCTTTTCTCGAGCTTTAAGTATGGTGTCAGCAAAACGGTTCCTCAATACAGCTGCACGGTATAGCTTTTCAGGGGACAGTTGCCTCTCAGATTGAGCACTATCCACTAAAATTTTATAGCATGAACCGTAATGGTAAGATGGAGCCCCAAAACTTAAGAGAAGACAGTTTTCTTCACGGTGATTCATGCTTACCCTCTTGTTGAATATCTGTCTTGGTAGAAATTGATTCTGGATGGGAATTGAGCTCAATTACGCCAACTCCATTTTCTGAATCTGTAGAAAATTGAGCTCTATGAAACACTTGTATAAGCAAATTACACCGAGCAGAAGAAACCTCATAATTATTAGGGTAAAGTGCATTTTAAACCTTAACATTTGAGATCACTTACATATTAAACCTTCAATTATTTTTTTACTAGAATCTCCACTTTTCACCAATCAACAATTTGTAAATTACCATCAATTTATCTGTCATATTCAACACATATACACCATATTTTCTGTTTAATCAAGTGTTTTAACTTGATTCTTAACTTCTTCGGCGATTTCTAACTCTGTCAACTTCTCAACAAAGTTTGAAATCAATTTAAGAGTTTAGAAATCGAGTTAAAACAACTAATTAAATAGAAAACATAGTATATGCATATTGAATTTAACAAATAAATTGACGTCTTATTTGCTCATAGTTGAAAGGTGGAAATTTCATTTGTTGAAAGAATAGTTTAAGGTCTAATAATATTAATTATCTCGAATGTTAAATTCTAAATTGCACTTGACTGGTGTTGTTATTTAAATGTAAACATGCAATACACAGTCAAGAATCACCTAAGTGACCTCTTTGATGATCAGAAATTGTTTCGGCACCCAAGATTTCCTGTTACATGAGGATAGTCTATGTAAAATCACTCAAGCATTTGCAATTTGCATGCATGTTCATGCTCCGGAGTATCAGAAAAAGTTATGTTGAAGCTTGAAAATTTTAGATATTTAAAACGTACATCTTCTCAAAGATGATATACCTTCGTGGGGTTACTAGGACCTGCGGCGTTAGCATCAATAGATTCATTGTCAGATGAACTACCAGTGCCAGAATCTGCAGAATATCAACAAAGAGAGTTTATAAGACCCTCTTCATAAACTAAACAATTTATGAACTTTCCATTCCAAACAAGACAATGGTTGGCTATCCCACAAAGGATCCGATGCAAAAATTGGTATCATCCTCATAATCCCAGCTAAAGAATCTTCTCATAACTTATGATTTCTTTCATAGAAATCTCCATAAAAAATAGAAGTGCAAGGCTGATTAGAATATAATCAGCACTTTACTGTCAACAGCCATATGAAGGTTTCCAAAATTCATTTCGCATTTGCAGTTAAAATAATGAGAGACATGAGGCCACTCAAATAATGCAATTCACAAGCTTTCAATCGTAATGAAGCATATATAAATAAATGTTGCAAGAGCATTGCGAGAACTCATTAATACTTTATTATCATGATATTACCATGTTATCTTATGCCTATCAACAGTATATATATATATATCATTTGCAAATTTAACAACGAAATAGAAGGCAGCTACCCACAACTAAGGTTCTAGAAACCATAATTTACACATATTAATATCATGAGGAAAAAACTATTAGTCCCAGAACAGAAAGTTCAGAGGAGATCACTAGAGAATTTGCCAAGATAGAAATGGTTTTGAAGCCTAAAGATAAGATACCGAAATTAAAATTCTAAAATATAGTTATTAAGATTGTTGTACATTCAGAACCTTCATGAGTTCTGATTTTCAATACCAGAATAATGAGATTAACAAATGATAATTAGAAATTTTAGAGTAACAAATCGTATAACAAGAAAACAAAAGAAGCAAACCAAATGATGAAGAGCCTGAATCCCCACTTGAAGTACAAAAACCAGTGTCTTTAGTATGTCGATGAGCTACATCATTCTCTATTTCAGATGGAAGATGGGTAGTGACTGGCAGATCATTTCCACCAACAATATCCACATCCTCATCAATTGGGTCATTTCCTGAAAAATTACAGGCTATGAGATTCAAGCATGGACAAGAGGAAGACACTGAGCAAATAAAAACATCGATGGATGTTAAAAGAGATTTTGATGATAACAAAATGAGAAAAAAAAAACTACCATCAATCGCTTCTATAGATGGATTGTTATACCCTGATTCATTTGGACGCTGCAAAGATAAAGAAAGCATGGACTCATCAAAAATAAGATCGAGATAGCAAGGATTGAAAATATAAAAATTAAAAATGAAAAATAAAAATGTACTAAATTAAAGGTTGAGAAAGATACCTCCAAATTAAAAGATTCAGCCTTCTGTTGAGTATTTTGTTTTAGAAAACAATCATCCAAAAGCTTCCGAAGAGTGAACAAGGTATCATCACTAAGTGCATAAATGTCAATTTCAATCTCCTCCTCACTGTTCGGACCTGAGCTGGATATGTGCTCCTTCAGGAAAGCAATAATGCTTTGAGGCAAGTCTGCAGATAAGGACTCCAACTCCACGCTAATCTTATATTTTTCTTCATCAGTCATAATTCTTCTATTACTATCTGTCTGACCCTCAAAGTCATCTGTGGTGATTTGCTCATTCGTTGAAAGTGGTAAACCTAAAGAAGCTTCATTGTCCATTTGAACTCTTGAAGGAACGTCAATTGTAGATGGAAGTTTCTTCGCTATGGCTTTCCATCTCACTTCAAAATATTTACTAAGGGAACTTGCCATGAAATGAACATCATTTCCAGGAGGATTGTATGTCATTGCATTTAGAAAAGTAAGCCGGACATCTGCAGCAAAGTCCACTAAACTTGCATATCTGCCCATTACGAAGTTGTGCTTTACTGTTCCCAAGTCCATGGGATGCTTTATAACAGTAAAATAATCCGGAATGTTCAACTTCACAGTGTCAACTGGGGTGTTGAAAACCCAACCATACTGATGAGACATCAAACGATTCAATAGTGTCTCACATTGTTTTACCAATGTCGCATTTGATGTACTCACTACAGCAGCTGGTTTGCCTGGTTCAAACCGCCCAGAATTGCTTCTTTTGGTGTGGGTACCATTTGGACGTTTCTTGCCCTTAGAAGCTGATACTTCAGATGACCTACTGAAATTCTCTAAAGAGGCTCCCTTCGGTCCAACATCATAGCTCTGAATATCACCTGAGGGAAATGAAGCGCCTATACTAGAAATTTTTTGTTGGATAGCCCTAACCTGTTCAAGCTCCATCTTCAATTTCAGCTCCAAATCCTCCCTTTCAGACCGTGTCATTTTTGACACAGACAAAATTTGTACGGAAACACCAAAATTATCACAACCATTCAAACTAATGCACTTCTTCCTCTTTGCAGCTCGCGAATTTTCAGAAGCAATTATCTCATTGTCAACCCTCACTGAACTTCCAAAACCCTCTGATTCGTCGATAGTCTCCACAGCATGACGGGAATCTGGAACAAAACCCAATGAAATTGCTTTGGAATATTTCCTAGATTTCCCCATTGTCTGCGAAAGAGAGAACTTTTTTGATTCCTTCTGTCCAGTAAATTCTGTAGGAACAGCTGGGGCCATAAAAATATATTCCAGTAACTGCACATAGCAACTTCAATAATGAGTTTTGTATGCTGACTGTAGTTTCAAAGTACACTTTCAAACAACACCCAGCTTCTGATTAAATTTAAAACAATTTTAGTTGTCTTATTTCCCAAGACTCAATTACTATTTCCTTTTACGAATCAAATAAATAATTTTGTATGCGGAAAGCAGCCAACTTGGATGGCTTGACTTCAAGTTCCTTAATCATGGAAAGTTCAAATTTATCAGTTCGATCATTTTCCCCTCCATAAATACCAATACGAAGATTCTCAAACACTGAAAAGAATAATTCACTTATACTCCTGAAAATCACTTAAACGATATTCAATTACTGCGCACCCCTACCTCAGGTATATCCAACTGCCAGTCCAATCAATAATGCGAACGCAAAAATCCCGATAGACTTATCCTTCCTGGCCGCTCAAAACTCTGCGATGTACCTCAGTCTTCCAAATTAGAATTCCCTCTAACCAAAATTCACTTTGAAAAGAACGAGCAAAAAAGGGAAAAAAAAAAAGAATCAAAAGCTCGAGAAACAGCCCAAAAGAAACCCGAGATCGAGTAAAGGCGTAGCGAAACTAAAATCAACAGAAGTGTCAGGAGAACAGAAGATCGTAGCAATGCCTGGGAGATATCCAATTGGAGGCCTGGATCTCTAGCAGAGCCGAAACAAACCCTAGAAAACCCTTTCCTCCTCTCTTGGATTGACAAAACGATGCAGAAACAAGGAAAATTGCCGAAAGTAAAGAGATTGAGACACCAAAGGCCTAGTACGCGGTTTTATTTAACGGCCTTTTGGGCTCGTCTCCCAATGACAGCAAATTAATCCCAACCATTGATTTAATATCTGACGGATTAAAACTAATACAAATTCAATACCGTCCGATTAAAATCGGACCGCTCCCGTGATTTTTTATTAAAAAATAAGCTTAATTCCATAATCCTAGCGCGTGAAACATAAACTCGCGGGGTAATTGCTCGATCATAGAAAGTCCATACTCGCTTGTTTAACAGGCCACGTGTACACCGTTCTTATTCCGAGCCGTCGGATTGGCTTCCTTTGAAGTGGGCTATTCCCAGCTAACATATAGGGAGAGATCTTTTTAACAATTATGGAATGATGGGGTCAATATTAAATTAATTATTAAATAATTTTTGTTAGTAAATAAATATTTAATTATAGAAAATAAATAAAACAACTATCGATGTCACGTTTTTCGTTAAAAATTTTAATTTATTTTTACAGTGAAAAAGTTAAGAACTTACTTTCTGCATTGGAATGCTAGTTTCTGTTATGGAAAGTATTTGTTCCGCTACAAAAAAGTGAGTGCTTGAAATATGACTTAAAGAAAGAAAAATTTCTGCAACGGAAGTTATTCTTTCCGCAGTAGAAAATACTATTTCTGCTTTATTTGCTGAATTTTTTGTTGTTCTTTCGAAAGTAGCAAACAACAAAGTTTTCATGCAGTTTTCTTAACAGATCATACATATGTCTAGCATTAAGTACATTGATTTTTCAATAAATAGTTAACTGAAAATCTTCTATTTTTAATACCAAAATTGATTTGCGAACAGCTTAAAGTTTCTAAAATCTGTTTTCTGATAAGTTCCCTTAGTAAATCGAAAACATATTTAACTTGAAATATATTAATTTTCTAACAAATAGTTAAATTGAAGATCTTCCATTTTAATACCAAAAAATCGATTTCGAATAGATTAACTATAAATCTTCTATCTTGAAAAGTCTTATCGTTTTTAACGTTTCTTTCAACAGGTTAACGGCGATATTTCCATTGTTCATTTTTCATAATTGAATGTTTTATTTGTTAGCAAAAATCATTTAATGATTAACTTGTCATTGATCTCATAGTTAAGTGGTTGTTTTGTTAATCTCCCTTCTATAATTTAAATCTAATTTTCTTTTTTCAGTTTTATTTAAACTAATTATTCTTACCCAACTGTAGTTTTTAATTTAATTTATCAATCGAGAAAATAAATTTTAAAAATTATGATTTTTCTTCAATTTATAGTAAAAGTCCGGCTAAAGTGCAATTTAGACTCTAATTTTAAAGTCATTTGAATATCAAACCTTAAACTATTTTTAAATAAGTTGAGCTTTCACTTTTTAGCTATCACTAATTAAGATTTTGCCGTTAATTTTCGTTAAATTCAACGTGTATATCACACATTTTCAATTTAATAACATGTTTTAACTTCATTTCTAACGGTTTTGGTAATTACTAACCCGATTTTAAAATCTATCGAACTCAATTAATCGTGCGATAGAGTTCAAAATCGTGTTAAAATTCACCCGAGGGATAAGAAATCAGGTCAACACATGATTAAATGAAAAATATAAGATCACATATTGAATTTAACAGATAAATTAATAATAATATCTACTTTATCTAAAAATAATCTGATATTAATTCAAAATATTATTGCGACACAAACTTATATGCACAATTCTAAAGTTAGATAGAATAAACTTGAATTTGCTTACTAGCTTCATCAAGAATGGTGATTCATCCTACACACGAGAAATAAAAGTTGGAGGAAATTAATAGATCGGGACCTTCACAACCAACACGTCAAAGAACGTACTTCATCTTGTATTCATGTATTGTAAAATATAAATAAATGTTTGTAACTACATGAAAATTTAATCTAATCTCCGTCGAAACGAGTCTCCTTGCTCGTGCATTAATGCACAAATTATTAGGACATGTCTACACGAGAGTAACACGCACAATAATAACATGACTTTGTTTTTTGATACTTGACATGTGACACTATTTTCTATCTTTTTATTCCATACTATCCAAAAAATTAATTCTTACTTGAGCGATGAACAACCGAACGTACCTTCGTCCCTATTTCCCCAACTTTTATTCCTACATTTAGTTGAAACGCTTATATTATGAAAATACATTAAAAAAGAAAACCCATGATAGTGCAATATATCGAAACAATCATGTCTCCAAATAATAGACAAAAATATAAAAAATAGAATCATATCGTCAAAGTAGGAGTAACAAAAAAGAAAATAGATGGGACACTAGATTTATGTAGAAAAAACTTATAAAATACAACTGCGTGATAGTTCATCTTGGACTAAATCTCTACAATGCTTCTATTTTTGACATCATCCTAACCCTAATTTGACCTGGCAAACTTCGTTAGATTCGACCCATTTGATTTGCAATCTACCAAACTCCGACAAAACATAAATTTAGTTGAAGAATAAAAGGCTAATGTTACATGTTTTAGAAATTCAATCATGGAGAATGAAGTCACATTGAATATAGAAGAGGATCTAGTAGAGTAGCATATCAGCTCTTTTTTGAAGGACAAAATCCTTGGGCACCAACACGTATCACTTCTACAATGAGCAAACCAATTAACTTTGAGACACTATTGGCGAGGGGGGATTTCTTCTCACATGCATAAATTAACTAAGATACATGAACATCATTCCCATTAATCCTGGTTCATAATTCTGGGATCAACAAGAATGAACATAATTCATTCTGTTGTTTGTTCATTAAATTGCAAACAATTAGCGCATTGTTCTTATTCAGTCAGGGAGAAACAATGGCTAGAACAGAAATTCATACAAAATCACCAAGTGGAAAACGGAAAGGAAGCATCAGGTTACTGAGATACATCTTCAACTTTCTTCTCCGACAAGTATCTACAATGGAATAAAAACAAAAAATTAACTCCTGTCCATTGTCAATATAAGAATCATGTATAACTAGAACTTCATAAATACATAACAAGTTAAAACAAAATATCGGGTAAGATGACGGATAGTAACAGAGTCTTTGTTATGAATTATCAATCAAACAACATACCAATCAGGACACTTCCTTCTCTAAGCTAGGTTTTCGAGTATCCAGTAACTCCCTACAAAATACTCTAATATATCCCTCTCCCCAACTATACCAAGTCTTTATATAATAAACTTGACTTACAACTACTTTCAACTAACTAACTTCTCTTTCATAACTTTCTAACCTATCATTAATTCCGATTTAAAAATACACTTTGTACTCAAGGTGGAAAGAAACGAAAAATATATTTTTTATCTACATCTTCGCAACTTTATTTCTTAATGAATTTGAAGTCGTAAAACTTTGACTCGATCAGATCATCCTCAATTAAGTCATCCTCAAGATTCTTAAGAGGAAGAAGGTTATAATTAAGTCCAAAAGTTTTCTTTTCTTCATCTGTATAATACATTAAACTTCTTACCTCAATAATCTTGATTAAAAGACTGCATTTTTTTAAACCCTCATTTTTAAACCCTCCCTTGCCACCGGCGAAGACAATTTATTTTATTCCTCTTCAGCCGCCTCTTCCTTGTCCGACATCACGATTTTCTCACCCATGTTCTCCTTGAATTTTTTTGTCTATGCTACTCGGTCCATTTTCTCCAAGAAAATTTCTTTTGTCGCGAACTCTTCACGCTCGACAGTTTGCTCGCAACAAATTTCCTCGGCCACTGATTCTCCTACTCCTTCCAGCTTTGTGGTTGCTTCCATCCTCCAATTATTTTGCCCGAATACCTTCTCCTCCCCGGCATTTTTCGCTGCCTCCGTTCTTTCCTTTCTGTTGACTATTTTTTCATATGCTGCCCATTCCCTTGCACTCCGAATATGATTTTGAAGTTGGTATTTCAATTCTCTCAAAAAATTATCTTCTGCTAGTTTTCCATTAATACCAATGCAAAACAAGGCCTTCAAAACACTCTCTTGCTGCTTCCAATTTTTCAATCTCCGTTAGCCGATTGTTATCGAATAACCACTCTAGATTCATTCCATTGTACATTGGTAAGTCCAATTACAGGGTAAGAATTCCGCCGTAGAGAATTGCCAAGATTCGCCGTTCTTTTCATTTCTGTATGATTCAGAATTTCTTGGATTTCTTTCCATTCCAAAATTTCTCGGTGACTCCACCGACTCCGTTGCTAATTGTTGTTCATCCAACTGAGTTAATATCCAAACAATCTAATCTTGCATTAGTACCATATTTTACTTCATTTTTTCCATGAGTTTAGCAATTTCTTTCTGCCGTTCCAACGCGCTTTCCTTCTGCGCCTCAGATCTTGTCATCATCTTGCGCAGGAAGATCTAACTGCTCTAATACCAAATTGATAGAAACAAAGTCTTTGTTATGAATTATCAATTAAACAACATAGCAATGAGGACACTTGCTTCACTAAGCTATGTTTTCGAGTCCCTAGTAACTCCCTATAAAATACTCTGATATATCTCTCTCCCCAACTACACCAAGTCTTTATATAATAGATTTGATTTACAACTACTCTCAACTAACTTTCCTTTAATAACCTTCTAACCTATCAATGACCTGAAGCAATTCAAAGATGTTTGAATGAAGGAAAACCACTCAAATTAAAGTACAATATAAATCAATGTCAGCAGCAACTCAAACTTAGATAAGCGAGGAATGAATCATTTTAGGTGATAAGAAAATTCAGAATGTCAACTGCAACTTAAACTAATCAAAATAACTTAGCCAAGCTCCAGAGAACTTATTTGAGTCATTAGACAAGGTAAAAACGATTAATATATTTCCTAGCTTCAGAAAGATATGCAACAAAATATTGCTCTTTCCAGTCTCCCTTGTGTACAATTATCTCAAAGAACATTCCAATACAAAGATACGGTGACTTAGGAGGCAACATACAAGTCGAATTCACAAGAACCCACTGGTCCAAGAAACTATCTGCATCACTCCAGAACCATGATCATGATAATTAATAAAACACTGCTATCATTAAACATATTTTTGGTTGTAATACTACATCAATTTTAAATCACACACAGTCACTTACCCCTGACCCTTTGCCCAGCGAGATAATTGATAGAGCTGTACAGTCTCATTCGAAGCATGACATGCCAAGAGCAAATAGTTGCGAGGCTGTATCATCCATGCGAATCTCATAAACAGGGCTGAATATACGCACATTACTGCAGGTAGATGTTGAGATGACTGTAAGATCTTCAAGTGATTTTAATGAAAGAGAATTTATGTTCTAAATTTGTATTCAGGCTAGATATATTCACCAGCTGTCATTTTGCCAGAGATCATTTCAGGTGGCTTGTTCATATCTGCCAACCCCTGTCAAATAAATCAACATGATCAGAGTAGGCCATAAAGATGATGGATTGATTCTTTACAAAAAAAAACAAAATAGATATAAAGAAAAATAACAAAAAATTGGCATAATAAAGCTTACGGCAGCAACAAATCCCCAATTGGCGATAGGTCCCCAAAAATGAGTGGTTTTTGGACCAACTGGACTGTTCAAAAATGCTCGAAATGAAGCCATTTATGACAACCACTTAAATGCCTCTGGAATCACAAAATATATATTAGAAAAAGGTCAGAAATCCATAAATGAATTTACTTATATGATGTGTATGGCAACTTCATCAAGCATGGGCTTTAGCTCAACTGCAAATCGCACAAGCAATGATGCATAAAAGAGCTGATGAGAAGGGGAAACCTTGATTTTGTTTCATTCAATGAAAAAAACACACGTAAAGATGATATTTCCCATGGATAGCCAAACTACTGCATCATATCAAGAACTACCATTGGATGACAAGGATTAAGGAAGAACGTCAAGGCAGGGGGATGAGAGGTTTCTGCTTCTAAACAATTTGAGAAAACAAATCACTTAATCCCCTCAGCCACGAGCACACGTGCCAAATTAATCATCAGCAACAAAAAAGAAGCGTGAATAAGCGGACAGACAAGAAAGTGATTATTTTTCAGTTGTTGATTAAATTAAGAAAACAAATCACCTCAGAATCTCAACCATTGGCACACACGAGAAAACAAACTCAAGTCAATGAGATCGAAATAATCTATTGAAACACAGCGAACTATGAGTTTCATGAAATTAAGATAGAAAAAAAAAATCACCCCATAATCTGAGCAACGGATGTACACAAACTCAAATCAACGTGATAAAGTACTCTCGTAACCAAAATAAAATACAAACAAATGGAAATACAATTAAGTGATGACCTCTGCTTTAGATTAAATTAAGGAAACAAACCACCTCAGAAATGAGCGAATAAACTAACGAAGAAGTCAAATTGATAAGATCAAGAAATCATCGGCATAAAAATGAAAGCATGAACAAACGGACAAACAAGTGATCATTTCTGTTTCTGATTAAATTCAGAAATTAAATCACCTCCTCAGCCATGAGCACACAAACGGAATGACAATCTCAATCCGATGATGAAACAATCGGGGACAAAACGAAAGCAAAAACGAGTGAATCGCATCAGATTTACTCAAACTACAACTACTGCAGCAGCGACGAAGAGTATGACGACTAGACGAAATATATCAACAAACCTGAAACGTCGGAATAGGAAACGACTGCTAGACAATGCTTCCGTCGGAAGGGCAAGAAAGTTGAGATGAGAAGATGGTGGATTTGACTCTTGCGTTGTTAGAAAATTCACAATTTGTTTATCCTTTTTTTTTTCCTTTATTTATTTCATTTTATTCATTCAAATTCTTTAATATTATTTAAGTAAAATATGTTTTTTAATATTTAATCTCCATCTTTTCTCAATAATCAATTTTGATATTATATTGAATTCAACGTATCTATACCACATTTTTCATTTAATGAGATATTCTAACAATATTGTCCGCTTTAGGTTGAATTTCATACAGTTTTATTCTTGGAGTTAGCCAAAAATGCATTGTATTAGGTAAGAAGAGGAACTCAACTTGTAAACCATGTATTTTCTACTCTCTCAAGTAATGTAAGATTGTGCACCCCACTCATATCGGGCGGACCCACATCTACATCTTTTCTGGCATTCACAAGGCATACTGTCACAAATCTCCTTCCCTTGGGGACCCAAGGTCCTCGTCGGTCACACTTCCTATTGGGATTTCGCTCTGATACCATTTGTAACGTTCTCCAATGCTCCCAGTATAATATTGTCTGCTTTGGACCGAAACCTGCACGGATTTATTATTGGGGTTAGCCCGCGTGGTACTAGGTAAAAAGGGAAACCCTACTTATAAGCTATGCATATTCTACTCTCCCATGTGATGTGTGATTGTACACCTCCACTGATATCGTCTCGGACCCACAATAAGTCTTTTCTAGCCTTCACATGACAGGCTGTCACAGTTGATCTTTTCTTTAACGATGTTGAACTTTGTCCATTTGCGTGATAAATTTCAAAAATTGGATTAAAATCTCTAAAAATTTAGAAATCATGTTAAAATTGTTGACAACTAAAATCCTTATAAATTTATATATATATATATAATCTTTCGAGTTGTTTTCTCCATTAAATTTTAGAAATCTTTTTATTGATCCGTCAATCCATATATGCCAAAATATGTAGTTAGAGTAAACCGAATCTTGTTTCGAGTCATTTCATGCTAAATTAATTAAATAAATTATATGGTTTAAAAGTAAGTAAACATAGCTCAACTATTTTTACTTCAATTAAGTATGTTAATTGGTGTATAAAATAAAAAACGACTAAAAACTTATATTAAAGTTTTTTTTTTGTTAAATTTAGTGACATTAATAGATTATATATGATAGGTTAAAATGAAATTGACACTTCAAAAACTTTAATATATAAATTTAAATTGTATAAACTAAGTTGAAACAACGTCAAAACTACCCGTATTATTTGTATTTTATAAATTATCAAAAACTCGTAACTTGTTTATCAACCAAAATTGATCTATTACGTCGTAATTTGTTTTGGTTTCAAAATTTATTTTCATTCGTAAATTTTTCAAATTTAACCGGCACAAATAAGCTCAAAATTAAATTATAATCAGGTTTTTTTTTTTTTTTTTTACCAAAGCGTATGACATGGAAGGTAGAGATGTTTGATCTAAACCATAGATTATTTTACAATTATATCAATTATTGTTACGTCCTCCAGACCTCCTAGTATAATATTGTTAGCTTTTGGCTAAAACTCGTACGATTTTGTTCTTAGGGTTAGTAAAAAACGTGTTGTATTAGGTAAAAAGGAAAACACTACTTATAAAATCATGTATTTTTTAATCTTTCAAACGATGTGAGACTGTGCACCCCCACTGATATGGGTCGAATCCTCATATGAGTCATCTTAATATTTACATAGCAGTTTTTCTCAAGTATACTTAGTATGAAGTGTATAATCTCACTTTTACATTTTATATAATATAATAACTAAAATACATTATATACAATAGTGAATACAATGGTATATAAACATGATGTAATATTTCATTAAATTTTTTATTTTATTTAATTATATTAATTAATATTTTTTATTTTATTTAATTTTCTTATTTACTTTGTTTTTTAAATTAATTAAATTCTTAATTTATTATTTTTTTGAAAACTCTTATTGTAATATAATAGTTAAAAAGACTTTTGAGCACCGATACTAAGTATTTTTATTTTAATAATTATTTTTATGTTATTTTTTTATTTTTCTGTTTTCATTTTGAAATAAATAGTTTTTCTGCATCAAATTAGTGTTAGAGCAAATAAATAATTTTTAAAGTATGAATAATTTTTATCAAATGTCTTTTAAACTATTAAAATAAAATATTTTTTTAATAAAATTTTTAATTATTACATACAAGGAAATAATTAGATATGAAATTAATAAATTATGAAACTAATTAATTATGAAATTACAAAACAACAACTCATTAAAATAGAAAATTATTAAAATAAGAAATTAAATAAAATAGAGATAAGAAAAAAAAATTTAATGGAATTATTGTTTGTGCGCTTTTTGTAACTTCGATAGAGACCTCAATAGTTGCTTTAAATTGATCACAAACTACAAACACGATAATAAATTTTGATTCAATCAATTGCTCAAAAAATTATAATATCATTTTTGCCTTGATGTTTTAAAAAAAGCATTTACTTTTGATGTGGGACAAACTCGTCATCTTTGTCAAAAACACTATTCGTCTCGCTCGACACTATGATTGTTCGGGTCAAAAAATCATTGCAAGTATCAAATTTAACGTCATAATAAGCGAAAAGTTGTTGTTGAAGACAGTATCGAGTTAGGAAGGTGTGCAAAGGAACAGAGTTGCATTTTAGGGTTTGAATTTCATGATTCGATGCTAGAATCACAGGAATCGACGATTGGCAAGGTCCATTTGTGGGTGGATGGTTGTTTTTTTGGGTTGTACAATTAGTTGTTCTCGATCGCCAACACAGATTGGAAATGATGACCTGTCATTCTGATTATGGGCAACAACTTGCTGATTTCCAGACAAAAATTTGTTATTGTATGCTGCATTAGAATTTAACGAATCACAATAAGATTTCCACTTACCATCGTTCTTTTTCGCTTTTGTCATCATCAGAGTAAAAGTCTATAACATTCAATCATCGTTTCACACGTTTAATTTTCATTTTATCAACAAGAGCACAGTAACAATCTGCCGGAGATTGCAAAAGATTTTTTTTCTTGTTTCATCGGTGATTCATTTTCCACCAAAACCATCTTCAGCCACCACCCAGATCAAGGCAAATTCTTTACTCGAGTATTAATTTAGTGCAACAGAAGATTTGTTTCAAAATCGAAATAAAAAAAAAATACAAGAACAACAAAGAAAAAATAATTATTAAAATAAAAATAATTTGTATCAATTATGAATAGTCTTTTTAACTATTACAATATATTCTTTTTACAAAATTTTCAATTTTAATAAAAACAAATAATCAAAATATAAAATAAATATATTAAAATATAAAATTAAATAAAATAAAATAAAAAATCAAATTGAAGGCATGGGCCTGGCCCATGAATCTTACCAAATTAGCCGAGTTGCATGTGAATTGACCAAAATACCCTAAATTATGGGGTGACAAAAAAACACCCACAAGAGCCTCGACTTACTTTATGACATTTGTCAGCAGAAAAACAGAACAGTGAAGAAGAACATCATTAGCCAATCAAAGAGAACTTTCAGATCCATCCAAAACCAAATTACCACCAAGAAAATGGATTGACCAAAATCACCAGCAAGAAGATTCAAACTACCATAAACTTTTATTATGAAAACAATGGGTTGGGGTCCAAATCCTCAAAAGTTTGCTGATAATGCAGCAGAACAGGTAAAAACTAGCAAGCTTTTCAAGAAATAAGTGTAAACATTGCCCAAAAGTTCATTTTCCCACCTCAACTTCCATTCTGTTTGCAACCCAAAAAGCAGCAAGTAAATAATAAATACGCCGAAAGTTCATCTCGGAGCGTTTACGGGGAGAGTGCCGCTTTTATGAAGAAAGTACTTTCTCAACCTCTGTTGTCACCTCCTTGGGAGATTTCTCTGCATGAAGGTTTGCAACAATCCCCCTCTTGGAATAGTAATCTACCACCTGTAATTGCAAATTAAACAAATCAAATTACAGATTTATGCAGATCTCTACAAAGATAGATGAAATTGTTAGAGATCGAATGATAACTGAAAAAAGAAAATACGATGTGGGACACCATATTTACGTGGAAAAACTCTTTTGAGAAAAAAACTACGGGCAGAGAAATAAATTTACTATGAAGATCAAAATAGTACAGCTGCGAGTTTTGCGACTCTACCTTACATCAATTTATAGAGAAAACAAAACCCTAAATGAGATCTACAATGCGAGTCTACGGATCAGGCTCAATAAAATTCAAGTCATACAGAAATCTAACAGAAATTAATGTGAAGATGCTACTATCTAGTCTAGGAGAATTGTGATTAAATAAGTTTTTTCTCCTCCGGTTGTTCGATTGATCCAAACACAAGAATTTCGATAGAAATATCTCATGATTGTATAGTTCTTTCAAAACAAGTGTCAAACTTTCAAATACTCTCGAAAGTTACTCATTATCAATAAAATAATGTTAAATTTAGCTTCTAATTCTACGCTCTAATCTTACAAATTGACATAGCGTTTATGTAAGCATACCGGTTGGGTTTGCTTGTGAAATGCCTCCAAACGGGACTTAAGGACAGCTGCAGTATCATCCTTTCGTTGAATCAGAGGCTCCCCAGTGACCTAGAAAAACGAAGGAAAAAAAATGATCAAATCTATGCATTTTGACAGGATTTTGAGTTTCATCTCTGCAAACTTATGTTTTAAATGCAGGATTCCAGATATTTCATCTCATTCTGCATTTCAAATAGATTCATCAGCCTGAAAAATGAAAAACCCTCGAGATCGCAAACGACCCGGCAATGGAAATAGTTATTATTTTCATTTCCATGTTATATCCACAAGTTAAATAGAAAAAATATTCGAATTAAACTCTGTTTCATTCCAACTTAAATTTTATTGTTATAAACTACTTGAATTTCAAAAAAAAAAAAAAGAATCATTACTTCTATTGAGCAATGCATAGATCACTATATTAGAGTGTTCTTGTTCCTTGTATGCTCCAATTAGTTAACATTGATGAGGAATAAGCAAAGACAGAAAGACTGCCTTACATCATCAACCCCTGGAATCTTGGGAGGCGCAAATTTTGTATGGTAGCTTCGTCCACTAGATGGGTGAATCCAACGGCCAGTAATCCTCTCCTCTAATATTGCATCATCAATGGCAAAGTTCAGGACCTTATCAACTTTCACTCCCTTCTTCTCAAGCATCGAATCGAGCTGCATACGCAAGAAAACAAGCCATGATATTGGTCACTAAATTATTAAAGTGTTAATATCACTCCCATCTTTCCACACTTCGCTTTCAGACAGACAAAATCAGTTCTAAGACTTCATTCTCAAAATCATCTAAAGTTTCTTGAAATTATTAAAAGAATCCCAACCATAGCTATTTGTGTGAAATTCAGGGATTTGTCACTGAAAGAATAAACTTACGACAAATATCACAAATATGTAATTTTTGCTAGTTTATTGAGAGTGTGAGGGAGTTTCAGACCTTCTCAGCTTGGACAACAGTCCTTGGGAATCCATCGAGAATGAAACCCTTTTGGCACGATGGCTTCTTGATTGCTTCATCGATAATGCCGACGACCAAATCGTCCGACACTAGTTCACCCTGAAATGTAGTTTCATAACATAAAAATAGAAAGTAAATACAAAACCACAAGAACATAAACACATGATATAAAACTGGAGGCAAATTAGAGCACATGTGAAAAAGACGTCCTACTTTGTCCATGGCTTCTTTAGCCTTAACGCCAAGGGGAGTTTTAGCGGCAACGGCAGCTCTTAACATATCACCAGTAGCCAAGTGGCAGAGGCAGTACTCATCCTTGATGATAGGAGATTGGGTACCTTTTCCTGATCCGGGTGGACCTATATTTCGAACAAAATTTCACAATTCAACTAACGCAGTCCATACGATAAATCCTCATAGCAGAACAAAAGAGTCCCATCAGATCAGCTAAAAGCATTACAGGAACTGATTTCTTTCTACTTTTTTTGATTCTGTCAAGCCTTTGATATGCAACTTAAAAAGTTAATCTGAAAACACAAGTACCATCTTTCAAGCATGTAGTGCAGAAGTTAATTTGTTCACTGCATAGTAAAGAACTCAGAAGTAAATCCTCAACTAATTACATCTAAATAGTTCCTAGATCCTACAATCAGAAATGCAACTAATAAATGAATAATTTTTCGTTATGGACAGAAAGCCCGCCTTCACTTTGATGATACTTTTATTAAAACCAAGTCAAACTATCATCTTTACCCAGTTTTGATAACAAATACCTAAGTGAACGAAGTGGCAAATAATCATTAGTTTCAACATTTTTCTATGATCAAACAAATTTGAATCATCATCAAGAGTAGGCCTGAGATCATTCGATAAACAGAACATCTGACTAAAAAATAAACTGGGCAGCACAGAGGTCAAATTTTGACTGGTGCCTGAGGCCGAACAGATGACCTAAAATTTAAAAGTCTGATTCCAAGACTGAACCTCCAGGATCCCAAATTTGGGCAACAACAGTTCAACAAAAGCCATGTTAACAGATAAAATATTAGCTTTAGAAGCCCATCTGTACTCTACAGGATAGCTTCCAATCAAAACAAGCTTAGATCAAACGATCTCATAAAATAAACACAAGAACTCCAACAAGGAGAATTTCTATTGTTACTAATAACAAATGACATTATGAGCAAAGGTGATCCTTGCCAAATATCATAACAGCTTTTAGAAAGATAATATTTTGGAAAAACACCTACATTTGGAGCAAACACAAAAAGTGATTTACAAATGCAGGTGCAATAAGAAACAAATTTACTTATCCGACCATACTAGATCTGCTTGTCACGGACTATTAAAATCAACTGCAGCTGCCCAATGGTATGTTATTTCACCCCTTCGATCCAAATCCGATGTGGCAATAAAACAGAAAGTGATAAGTACTTTGTAAGTGCTCCAAGATACGTTCTCTCTCTCTCTCTCTCCCTCTCTCTACTATAACCTCTAAACTTAGCAACTCAAGAACTAACTTGAGGGTTAGAGCTTATTTGATCGGATAACACACTGGAGCCAAGCTGATTAAGTTCACTTTCAACTGTGTATTCGCAGCCAGCACTAGGGAAATTATCTTTGGAGATACATTTTTAGTTTCTATCCATAAAAATTTATATATTGAAAAAAGAATTACCTAGAGTAACTAACATAACCCCCTACGGAAAGAGGGTATTACAAAAACATTTCTACGGTCTTTGGAGATCCATCGCAGGCGAAAACAAATACATGTACAGGCAGAACTCGCCCTTAAAAACCAAATTGCAAACGCAGGTTACCCAAGTTCTTTACAGTCAGTTGAAGAACCCCAAAACAAAAAACCCAAAAGCGCTTAACTTTCTTTCAAATAAAAATGAAACATAAACCAAAAAGAGCAGAATTTAACAGAGAAAGCAATTCCACATTCGCGGAAGTTTATGCAAATACAAAATATGATCCAAACGAAGGTAATACCAATGAGGATGAGGCGCCTGTCGGGTTTGGAGGAGCACTTCATGCGATGGAGGAGCTCGGTCATTAGATCAACAGAGGGCACATCTTCCAAGTTCACTGCAGCCGAACTGCTCGCCATCGCTGCTCTCTCTCTCTCTCTCTCTCTCTCTCTAGAAATGAGGGTAACGGTGGTTGATTAAGGGATGTTTCGTTTTATGGTCTGTGCAAGAACCTAGGGATCTTCAGAAGCTTCAAACATACAAGACCAGTCCAAGTTTTTGACGATGACTATTTTGTCCTTGTCTTCTGAATAATGGACGTCCATATCCTTTCATGTCTTTCAATTCCAATTTTTATTTTTGAGAAGTTAACATAACAACCCCTGAACTTTGATAACAATGACAACTCAACCACTAAATAATTTTTGTTAACAAATAAAATATTCAACTATGAGAAATGAGCGATGCAAACATCACCGTTAACCTATTAAAAGAAACGTTAAAAACAAAAAAAAATTCCAAAATGTAAGATTTCTAGTTAGCCCGGTACGACTCTGAACTCAGAAGACTCAGATTCTAGAAAAATCACTCAGACGTGGAAGCCATTAAACGATGTTGGAATTCCTTCCGAAAAGAAAGAAAAAATGGAAATTGCATAGATATCTTTATCCTAAAAAATAAATAAATATCATTTAATTCTAATTCAACACTCTAATTTTATCTTTTCACACAATATATACGTATAATCACGTATTAATTAGTGTAATAATTAAGATAATTATAAAAAATTAATATAAGAAATAGAATATTTCATGATATATATATTTTTAGTTAATGATTTTTTAAACATTAAATCAAAAAGGGAAATTAACAAATCAACCATCATACTTTGTGATCAATGATAAGTCAACTACTGAATAATTTTTGCTAATAACTAAAACACTTAACTATGAACAATAGACGCAGCAAACGTCATCGTTGCCTGTTGAGAAATATTACCGCAAAGACGCCGTCGATTCACTAAAACTCTATGTAAATTCTAATTTTTATGCTAAAATTGCAATAATTGAAGCAACATTACCCAAAAGAGGATGTCGGGAAGCTCCGACATGCTTTGATCCGTCATCGAAACTAATTTCCATGTTTTCAGTTTTCCGAACATTTTCTCATCGTCAAAAACAATTCTCTCTTCTCGATTTCACCGTCCAGTTCTCATCACCATTTTCTTCTTCCTCTTCCTGGTCCGTCGTCGTCGTCCAGCATTCATCACCAATATCTTACTTTTTGCAGAGGAAAATAATCTTTCCATTGCGAAAAATGATTGTTTTGAGGAAGTAATTTTTTCGAAACCATAACATTGTTGTTCTGCGGCTGGAAGACACCTCTTTTTAACGAATAGTGAAAAGACAACATTTCGCAGCAGAAAAACAATATTTTTAATGGAAAATGTAACTACGGTGTTTGATCCATCCATTTTTCATAGTTCAGTGGTTAAGGTGTTAGTGAAAATACTTTAGTTAGACTTGTCCTTGATCGCAAAGTACGATGATTGATTTGTTATTTTCCGAATCTAAAACTTTATACAATACTTTTTAAAAAATAAACAGGTAAAAAAATGAAAGTGTAAAAATATAAAATTGAAGTGTATAAATAAAAAAGATAAGTTACTTAAGTTCAAAGTTTATGTTTTAATGTGACAAATATATATTGTGAAATAAATACCATAATTTTGTACTCATATTATTTTAAGGGAAATTAACATATCAATAGTACTATTAGATTAATGACAAGTCAATCACTGAACAATTTGTGCTAACAACTTAAATACTCAACTATGAGAAATAAATACTACAACCATCGCTGTCACTATCACGTTTGCCGTTAAAAACCGATTTCTCTTGCGTTTACAAGTCATTCAAAGGCAGACGACAACAACGATTTCTCTTGCAGAGAAGAAGACGAAGAGTTTAAAGGTTGGAAACGTCTGAATAAGAGATCATAGAACTAGAATTAAAAAAATTCAAAGAAAAATTGAGAAAAGATTTATCAAACGATAAAATTGCGGTGGTAAATATGAGCAGAGAGAATTCGAGCGGGTTTTGAAGAGAATAATAAATTATCTGAGAAAAAAGAAAAAAAGAATTGTAAGAGGAATTGAATGAAATGAATTTTCCACAAGAAACAAAACGAACAGAGCTACAATGACATTCCGTTGTAGAAGGATTGTAAACGAAAGAGAAATCAGTTTTTCGCATTAGCTCTTAGTAACATCTTGTTCAAGCAAAGTGGGGAGTAGATTGGGAAAAATGATTTAGCCAATAAGCAAGTCTCCTCTTGAAATCAAAATTATCATCCTTCCCATTAATCCCTAAAAAAAACAGTCTTTCTTTTTGCCACCATCGCCGTCCTTCATCGACCTCGCTCGAATTCGAGATCGTATTCCAGTGGGTCCAGAGACCAAAACCAGACTAATAGGGGCAGCTAAGTTAATACATACCTTGATTTATTGAGCAAGTTTGAGCTATACCATGTGTAGTTTCATGAGTAAGATGCAAGTAAGAATCATAAAACAGCATCAACCAAGATTTGGATAAAGTAAAAAAGGAAAAGGACCAAAGATTAGGTGAAGAACAAGCCAATCCCTACCAAAAATGGGCCCAGAAGATTTTAAATTATAGCAATATTCAGCAAATGAAACTAAGAAGTGTGGGATAATAACAATGGAGATGATAAAAGCACACTTACAGCCAAAGCTACTCTGAATCTTCACTTGTTACTTTCTTCTTCTTCTCCTTTTTGCTTTCTGCAACCTCTACATTTTCTTTTCCACTCTTCTTCTTTTTCTTGGCTGTTCCGTTCTCCACGCCATTAGTACCGTTCTGGTTTTTTGCGGTGAGTTGCTGCTGCAGCGGGTCCTGGTCCAGTTTTCTCTTCTCCTTTTTCTCCTTCTTTTCGGATTTTCCATCTGCAGAAGCATCGCCATTTGTTTTAGCAGCTGATTTTTCCTCATAGATTGGTTCATCATCTTCCTCTGCAGCAGGTTTGGACTTCTTTTTCTTACTTTTCTTTCCTGAAGCTTCAGTAGAAACTTCTACTTCCGTCTCTATCCCTACCGTACAAGCTCACAAGTTCAAAAACTACAGAAGCAAAAACAAAGTTCCTAATAGATATGCCCACAGAAACATCTTTTCCAGATTTAATGCAATTGCATCCCCATTTCAGATATCAAGTTAATAACTTAATTTTGACCAAATTGATGTTGTGAAAAAAGGAACAGCAACTATGCTATGCTTCGCTCCTGGCATACCTTGATCTTGAGCACTTTCCATTGCAGCTTTCATCACGTCAATATTTTTACGAGGAGCAATTCCCTTGTCATAGAAGTCAAGTCTCTCTTCTACTTGTTCACGAAGTTTTTCCCCATAAGCAGTAGTGCTCCTTTCTAATTGCAGGTAAGAAATTACAAAGATTGATCGAAAAAAATAGGGTTCAATAAATGGTGGAATAATTACCTGCAAAGCAATCTATACGAGATGCAATTGAACACTTGTTTGCAAGATAACGAGCCATTCGTCCTTTGTTCCGAGCAGATGCTCGACCAATGAACGATGAATGAAATATCAGGCCATACTTCGGTGTATTTCCTCTGGTTTTCAGAGCCCTGACGAATTAACAAATTCAGAACTCGAAATAAATGTAATAACAACCACCCTGGTTATTTTTTCTCCTAAAAGAAAAAAACCAAAACAACTACTGATAACACAACCATATATTTATGAAGGAAAAATAGTGCTATAGTGATTTCAAAGTAAACACCTGAAGAGTGCTTTCTCTGCACCAAGAATCTGAAGGGTAGAGGAAGGGCATTTGGCCAAATTTGTGAGACTTCCAGCATGAGATATTAAACGTGCTCCAACAACTTCCCCAATCAAAGAGGCCAAGTTTGGTGCAATGTCATTCATTTTAGTAACCAGATAATCAAAAAGCTTCCTTCTATATTCAGATAGATCCATTACCCTCTGTGCAAATTGTTGGACGTTAATCAGGTCAATGGGAGATAAATCCTGTCCTGCAAAGCATGTACCACAACGTGTAAATAAAACATGAGAAGCATAAACAAAACCATTTCATAAAGAGCTCTACCCATAGATGCCTTGGCAGCCTCTACAATCTCTTTTGCTTTATCTTCATCACCGAGTATGTCTACTAAGCCCTGTATCTTTTCTTCTGACAACTTTGATTTGTCCTCGATGAATTTTGCAACTTTAGCATAGAGATAATTGTCATTGACAATCTTAACCAACTCAGGAAAATGCCATGAGTACCACTCCCTGTAGACCAGTAAAAAATGACAGACAGACAGAAACTCTGAACATTTCTAACACCACATTGCACCACAATGACATAAAATATCCAAAGGCCGCACTTCAAATGCATCACTTGAAAGACTATTTGATACTTGGAATTAAAATTGTCCAAAACCACATACCTGACTCTCATGGAAAAGGAATTAACATCTTTGTCAAGGGTATCGAGAAGGAATATTGCTTGAATCACCATATTATCAACTCGATTAACATTGAACTTAACCTTAGCTCTACTGTAGCTATGGCCCAGACCAAGTTGTGCCTTTTCCAAGTCACCAGGCTGTCGAATTGAAATACAAAGGATCAAGAAATGTATGAGAATACTCTATGTATTATAAATTGATTTAAAAACTAAAACACTAAAATGAGAAAAATCCAAACCTTAAGGTCCTTGATGAACCTATCAAAGTGCAATCGCACCCCACGTAGCAGCTCTAGAACAAACTCATTGCTTTGGCAAGGTATTTTCGTCTCTTCCAATATGTTTGACCCGATCTTAGGTTCTGCTAGTCCCAAAATGAACTTGGCTTTTTTACCTTCCTTTACCTTTGGGAGATTAATTTCCAGAAAATTCCTTAGCTGCTCAGTCATTAGACCTAATATCAAGACATAAGAGTAAACCGCAGAAATGTTTCTCAAAATGATAAGAAAGAGCAGATAGAGAAAAAAGCTAGCAATTAGTCTTCGACACTACAAAATTTTAGCGTACAATATACCCACAAAGACTTGATTGACTTAGTTTCTTTTCAGGGACATATTGACTTTTAAGTGTATGAAGCTCTGATCAAAATTAAAGGAAACTTTCATTCAATGTCTAGCAATACCTTTATCCAAACAAAAAAGATAAAAATGAATCCAAATGAAATGCCGTTCATCAACTATGCATTTGATCGCTGATTTCATTCTAAATACTCGACTTTATGCAAAAAAAAACTTGAAAAAACAAACAACATAAAATCAAACCAACAAATCAAGTAGTCTCTAACGACTACATGCACCAAAATTGACATCAACCATCACGGTCTAAGAGTGAGCTACCTTCGGAGACCGAGTTGCACTGGTTAAGCGCGTCGAGAGCCGATTCAAAAGGATGAAAAGCTCTAAGCTGAACGACCTTGCCGAAACGGTTAAGGTCGGAAATGGAATTCCGAACAGCCTCAGTATTCTGCCCGATTTCGTCAATTCCATGAGCGTGAAACAGAGCATAGCCAGAAGCAGATTCGTAGAGAAGAAACAGCGACTCCATTGAGGAACCAGCTCAGAAGCACACTGCCAAACCCTCACGTTTTCGGCTATGGCGGGAGTGGAGCTGTACAGGGTTTTAGGTTAACGTCGGAGGTTTCTCAAAAAAAATAAAATAAAATAAAATAATATATATATATATATATATATATATATATATAAAATTATAAATTAATATTAGGAAAATGACAAATCAACCTTCTTGGTTGAGGACAATGGCAAGTCAATCATTATAGTATTTTTTTTAATAAGTTAACCACTCACGTATGTTAAAATGACAAATCCAACATTATATAGACGTTTACCGTTAAAAAGCTAGGTGCCAACGCCCGAACGCCGGAACGACTCGATCTGACGTGAAGAATTCATAATGCCCAACGCAAGGCGTTCTGATTTTTTGAAGAATTCAAAATGCCCAACGCGGGGCGTTCTAAATTCTTCGAACCTTCAGAACTCCCAACGTTCTGAATTCTTCACGCCGAAGAAGGTCGTTTTGACGTTCGGACGTTGGCACCTAGCTTTTTAACGGTAAACGTTTATATGATGTTGGATTTGTCATTTTAACATACATGAGTAGTTAACTTGTTAAAAGAAATACCATAGTGGTTGACTTGTCATTGACCTCAAACCACGATGGTTGATTTGTCATTTACCCTATATATTATTCATATTCGTGGAGGAAAATAATATTTATATTTTCGTAGGAAATTAATATTATTAATTTTGTTATGCATAATGTAAGACAAAAAGACAAAATAACAAAATTAATCCCAAAATTTACGTCGAAAATTTCTTATAAAGACCAATTACGGGTGAAAAGCGAAAAGTTTGCATAAGTGTAGAGTTCGCTATCAAATAAAATACATGAACTGATTAATCATCTTCATGATAGTACAATTCAAAATTCTCAATAGTCAAACATTTCTTCCACTGTTCCAGTACAAGGCACGAAAGCGAATCTGAAAGGTAACGACTCAAGACATCAACCACAACATTGTCCTTTCTGAAATAATATTCCAAAGAAAAATCATAATCTTTCATGTACTCCATCTAATGGCACTGTTCGAGGTTCATATCTCGTTGCGTAAACAAATATCTCAAATGTAAAATATGTCTATCATCTTGATCCCTTTGATCTAACCATAGGTCTCGATGAATATCTATCGTTTAGTTCTTCAATTACGTTGCACTGCAAACATTTCAGGTCGCGGTAAAATAGAATTTGTCAGTAAATTCTAACAATTTTCGTGTGAAAGATGACCGTACTTTTAAGAAAGAAAATGAGAGGCAATGTTCAACACGCTGTTGGTGATGGTAAAAATTTTTCACAAAAAACGCAATAACTAGTCTTCGAGCACGAGTTAGGAGTCAAACCTTTGCACTCACAATTCAAAGCTCGCCCGGGCCGAACGTACTCGGTCGCCACTCTTACGTACAATTGGGGTTCATATTAGTGTCGAAACAAGACCCCAATTGGGTTGCAAGATAAAGGTTGGTTAGGTTAGATGAGACCCTCTCATTCTCTCTAGGAGTTCAATCAAATGGAAGATAGACCAAGATAGATACCATGTCGAGTTCAACTTCAAAACCTGAAATACTAGTTCAACTTCAATAAACTTCCATTTTATGCCATCAAATACCCTGCTCCAGCATTGCTCTTACCCTCGTCGGCAGACCATAAAGACGAATAAAACCGGTAGCATCGGCCTGATCATAAATTTGCCCACTTTCAAACGAAGAAATGTCTTGCCTGTAAAGGCTGTAGTCGCTTTTTCGTCCCGTTACAGTAACAGAGCCTTTATATAATTTGAGGGTCACCGACCCTGTAGTAGTCTCAGTGATCTTCTCCATGAACGCATCCATCGACTCACGAAGTGGATCGAACCATCGACCCGCATAGACCAGCTCCGCGTATTTGAGAGCAAGTGAGTCTTTAACTTGGAGAGTTTCTCTATCGAGAGTTAACGACTCCAATTCCCGCACGGCTGAGAAAAGGATTGTCCCCCCAGGAGTTTCGTACACTCCCCGGCTCTTCATGCCTACTAGACGATTTTCGACCATGTCTACTCGGCCAATTCCGTGCTTCCCACCAATCTCATTGAGTTCAGCAAGGAGGGATGCTGGAGAGAGTTTCTTACCATTGACAGAATCGGGAAGACCTGAAACTATGCCAATTTCTATGTATCTGCAGTTGATAATTGCATTTGTTACATACATATATGTTAATCAAAACCTTAGTTTTTTTTTCTTATGAGAAACTTTGTATTAAAAACAAAAAGTTACAAGAAATCGAGTTGAAAGAACTCTACCAGAACAAAAAATAGCTTTTGAAAAATAATTTTCTTTTATTTGAAAAAAACCATATGAAAATGATAACTTTTAAAATACTTAGAACTAGAAACTTGGTAGCATAAAAAAAGTTAATCCAAACCTTAGTTTTAGACTGCAAACTTTAAGTTTGAATATGTAAACTTACTCGGGTTTGTTTGGTGCATCTTCAGGTTCCACAGACATCAAGTACATATCTTTCTTAGGCTCATTAGCGGGATCTTCCAGAATGTCACCCTTCAGCGTCATGGAAAACATAATTCAGGCGGACCGAATTATGCGAAAGGTCTTTCAAAAAAAGATGGCTGTTTGTGTTGCATACCTCATGACTAAGGTGCCATAAGTTCCGATCCCTGCTGTATATTGATTTCTTCGTCACTGGAACAGGTACATTGTGTTTCTTAGCATATTCAATAGCATCTTCTCTGCCTGTAATGTCCCATTCCCTCCATGGAGCCACCACATTTAGTTTGGGATTCAAAGCGAAGAATGTCAACTCAAACCGGACCTGAATAAAATCGCAAAGGGAATTTTTTAGAACACTGCTAAAGAATATAAGGAAAAGACAAGACTTGAAATATGCGCTTACCTGATCATTTCCTTTCCCAGTGCATCCATGAGAAACAGCATCTGCTCCAACTTCTTTTGCAACGTCAACCATTGCCTTTTTTCACAACATATCATAAGAAAGTCACAAAATGCTGTCCAATTAACACGTTACCATGATATGAGCCAAAAAAAAAAAAGCAAATAGTTAAATATATTTTCAAAATGGTAATGACAAATTAATTTTGTAAAATAATAAATTTACATGAAACGACGAATAAACTAAGTTCAGGAAACTTAATAAGCTCTTGCCTCCTTCAGTGAAATGCCAGTGGCAATACTTCAATTTTCTTATTGGTATCCACATTAATCATTAGTTTAGGTATAATATAGATTTATCTCCAAGAAAAACAATAAACATTGCAACTCACTTTTGCAATTACAGGGCGAGCCATGGAGGTTCCTAACAAGTATTTCCTCTCATATATTGCACCAGCTCGTAAGCAAGGAAATACGTAGTCTCTCACAAATTCCTCCTTTAAGTCCTTTACCACCAAATGACATGCCCCACTTGCTCTAGCCTTCTCTTCTAAACCATCAAGTTCCTTTATACCCTACGTAATAGAAATGGTACCAAAGATAAAAATGAAATTTGTTAACACAGCTAGAATGCTGCTGGACAGAATAGTTTCTCACAGGAAAACTAACAATGTTGACTCGTGAATATGTAACGTACTTGACCAACATCTGCAGTAAAGCAAACAACCTCACAACCATAGTTCTCTCTGCAAGGAAATTATAATCATGAAAATAAGGCCTATAAAAACGTAATGATAATTACAAACAGAAAGTTCTAATCTCACGAAGAATAAAAGTAGAGTATCACTAATCTATGAATCCCCAGAATATGGCATTACCATGCAAACAATTTGTTCTTTAATATCCCAGAACCTCCAAAGCATCGAAATGTGCACAATATGCATGTTGAATAATACATTTACTCTAACTTAGAAAAGAATAACAGCTCTTCAACTGCAAGCGTATTGAATTTTGAATCACGGTTATTACCTCAGCCATGGGACAATAACTGATGTGTCCAAGCCACCACTATAGGCTAACACAACCTTCTTTAATTTACCACGCAGCCCCATACTTTTTGTATCCTTTGATGTATCTATGTCTCTATCACTCTGCACAACTGCTCGAATTACTACATTGAAATGAAGAACATAATTAAGGTTGCAACAAAAGAAACAAAGACATTTGGACTCAGAACCTTCGAAGTGATGCATATATCATAATAGTACAAGACCCGAAGGTTGAGAAATATAAAACAAATAAGTGATCATCATCTTATTCAGCTTCAATCAAAATTTAAAGTAATAGCTAATCTTACATTGCATTAACACAAAAGAAAAGAAACAAGCTTGTTATTTATTTGTTATGTTTGAATAAACGAACATGAGTTACCTTGGCTATTACCAGGCCTCCTGATAGTGCTCGAGTAGCTAATCGCAGCACATGGATCATAATGGAGCTGGCTCATTCCCGCACTCAACTACAACCACGAACAAAAATGCAGAGAGATATAGACAATTACAAAGCAGAAAAATATCCAAAATGATAAGGGCATTTACCTTCCGGAACGCAAAATGCTTCGCCGGGTTAGCATTTCTGATAATTTTGGGCGATAACTCTGAAAATGAAGAATTCAACGCAGCTCAATTACGCACACAGACGTCGTCCAACTAATCAAAAATCGTTTCTTCGAAATTCAAAACGACAGAAAATATGAAGTCTTAAGCTTTCACGACTCCATCTTCGCCGGCTGCTAACGAGAAAAATGGAGTGTGTAAGCTGCAAATGATACCTGCTTTAGACAAGTGAAAGGTTTTTGCAGTGGACGGGGATGGAGAAATCGCCTTCAACTGCGCCATAGAATCGACGTTGAATGTTGGACTCTCCACTGACAGATGAAGCGAAAGCTTCAAGAAGTTCCAGTCACCAACTCTAGGGTTTTAGTTTCGGCGACGCATTGCTCGAAAGAAACGACGCAGTATTAGTATCCGCCGCGCCAACCAACGCCGCGTTTACGTTTGGAACTGGTCGGATGAGGTTAAATTGGTAAATCAAGCCCTTATTTAGTTATTTGGAAGCCACTGACATTTTTGTAAAGATGTTAAACGAGCCAGCCAAACTGAGCAGAGTCTGTGAAGGCCTGGCTCACCGAGCTTAACGAGATGACCTCAAAAACTTTTCAACCCTAGCCGACTCGTGAGCCACGAGCCGAACCGAGCCGAGCCGAGCCGAATCAGCCCAACGAGCCTATCGAGTCAAGCTTAACGAGTCCAGTATACATAAATAAAATTATTTTATATAAATATGTTTTTTTTTTATTTTAGTTATTAAAACTATAATAAATATTTATTATTGTAATATTATAATACGATAGAATTAGACTATAGTTAGTCGTATAAATAATAAATTTATTTAATTAATATAAAAATAATATGTAATAAGTAATAAGTGTTAGCCTAAGTGTGTTATGCGTATTTATATTTTGATGATGATTAATATTAATGAATTTAATAAGTTGTTTATTTGTTGAATTTATATTAAGCAAACATTATCGATTATATGGGAAATACCCTTAATGAATGTATTATTATTGTCTAATGAGTTTGTCTTAGTTCATGTAGTGAGTAGATATCCTTGTGGAACTTAGAGAATTCAAGATGTGCGGATCGGAAATGAAGTATCTCATTATGGGAGTTTTCGGACGAGACGCGGTCGAAGACCAGGTCAAGGAAGTTGACCGAAATGCTTCACATATTCGAGTTTCATGTTTTGGACTAAGTGGTGGACGCGGAAAGTGCGTTTAATTCTCTCAAGCTATGTTGTCCTCTCGTTGTGGATATCTCGTCACGACGTCGTTCAAGTCCTTCATGCAAATGAATGTCTCAACGATTTCTGGTGCAAGTCTTCCTCGTCGATTAACACACGTCCACCTGCACTAAAAACAAACTTTGATGCTATGGTATAGATCAGAGGTGTTAGTAGATCACGTAACATTCTAGAATGAATAGGAAATGAAGTGGAGTTTCCTCTCCACCAAGCCAAAATAACAAAATTCTCGTCACGAGAAATTTGATAACAGATATCAATATAAATATTGAGTTCATTTTTTTGTAAACTATAAAAATAAACATCACTATCTATTTTATCTAAATAGATATTTTGGGCAAACATGGGTGAAAGTCAGCCATCCTAGCTGCTGAACGACATCGGATTTGGACAAACATGGATTTGATATACGTAGGGGTGGGCAAATCGAGTTTCGGTTCCGGTTCCGAACCTCTCGGAATCGACCGTTCTGTTCTCAGTTTCAAGAGTACAGAACCGGAACCGAAACCCCAAGGAACCGGCACTGAAACCAGAACCGAACTTGGTTCCGGTTCCCAACCTGATTATGTCCTGCTTTTTCGTTTAATCACCAACCTGATTTTGTCCTTATTCCCAACCTGATTTTGTCTTATTTTTCCCAACCTGATGCCAAATGTCGTCTTTGTACTAGAAGTCCTAGAAAGGCTTGAAAAGTTCATACCCTTAGACTTAAAGGATTTGAATGAAGTAGGTGTTACATTTGCTCAGATTCAGTTTTATCCAGTAGCTTAAGCTTCTTGCTCTGTGTTCCAACCTGCAGTATAACAAAAGTAATCAAGTATCTTCATAGTTAAGAAAGATGCAAAACGGAGGCTTATAAAATGGACGCTACTACTACAAGAATTCAAGACGTAGGTAAGAGACATTGAAAATCAAATTGCTAACCATTTATCTAGATTAGAGGTAAAAATAGATTGCAAGGATGACATACAATTTTCCTTTGGGAGAAATTGTTAGGAGTCCAGATTAACAACGTGCCATGGTCCGTAAACATAGTGAATTATTTGGTAAATGGAACATTTCCACCAGACTCGTCAAACCAACAAAAAAAGAAATCTCTTCATGAGACGAATATTATCTATAGAATGAGCCATACTTATTCAGCCAATGAGTAGATCTCATAAAGCAAAGGTGCATGCCTATTGAGGAACAAGAAGGAATACTACAACATTGCCACTAAATCAGAAATCAAACCCTAAATCAAAAATCAAACCTAAATAAAAAATCAAACCATAAATCAGAAATGAAACCTTAAATCAGAAATCGCAGCCCCTAAATCTGAAATCCAGACCTCGCAGGTTCGTCGTTCAATCGCCGTTCGCAGCCTCACGTTCTCCGTTCGCACTTCAATCTCAGCCTCAGGTTTGCCGTTCGCACTTCAATCGCCGTTCGCATGTTCGCCGTTTGTACTTCTCGCTCTTCAGCCTCCAGGTAGTCGCCACTCACAGTCAGTTCTAACCTGAAGACAGTTTCCTTGTTTTTTTAAAAGGAAGTTGGTTCTCGATTCTTGAATCAAGAACCGGGAACCGAACCGTAATTTTAAAAGATAACCGAGAACCGAAACAATTTTTATTATAAAAACCGAATACAAGAACCGAACCAAAACTGAATTGCGGGTCAGGTTCGGTTCTCGGTTCTGGTCGGTTCTTGCCCACCCCTAATGTTAGCATCCATCAAACATACATAAACATTAGACATGCTAAAATCATTCATTTAGACATAAACAAAAAACATCCATCATCTAGAAACAAGTTAAACTAAAACTACTCACAATTGAGACATGTTAAACTAACACAACTCAACAATTACTAAGGATGTTTGGATATTTCCAATATTTCCAAAAATCACAGCAATCATGAATCTCAGACAAAGTTTGAATATTTTCAATATTTTCAAAAATCACAACAGTTTGCCCAGGATAACATATCACAACAATCACGGTCACAGATGCAGAACAATCACAGTCACGAATGCAGAACAATCACAACAATTACAATCAAATACATGGTTTGGATGCATAATCAGAATCAACAAAATCACAGCAAAATCAAAATCACATTTAGAATAAAGCAATCACTACAATTAGAAATTATCAGATTTACCAAACAATATGCACTAGAGTCCGAGAGTTGAGGGGCCGAGGGCGACTAGGTGAGAGTCGAAGCAGAGCAGTGACTAGTCTAGCGATTTGGAGCTCGAGATTCGTCTATGTCTTCTGCAATCTGGAGCTCGAGCGACTAATCTAGTGGTCAGGGTGCCGAAGACGAAGCGAACAACAAAGATTCGAAGACGAACTACAAAGAAGATCGAACACTCATAGCGAATAGAGATGAGGGGCAGGACACGGGACGGGAACTAGAAGTCTGGAGACTGAATGATGGAATGAAATGGCCATCGCGAACGCAAAGAAGAACAACACTAAATTGGATACATAGTTCAATTTCGGTTTTTTCGGTTTTGATAAACCAAAACCAAAACCTGAACTGAAACAACTCGATTCTTATCAAAAGGAACTGAACTTCAATTTTTAGGTATGAAAACCGAACTAAATCTAACCAAATCGACCCGGCTCAGTTCGAATTGCACACCCTTAAGCCAAACTTTCAAAACAACGCACGGATGAATTCGCACGTGTGCATCTTGTCTCTGAAAATGATAAAATAACGCAAGATATTCCTGAACCCCACAAAAATCCTGCGTCTCCCCTTCCCGCTCCGACCATGGCAACCGCTAGCTAAACCCTTTTCACCTGGGTTTCATTTCCCCCTCCGACGACATGAGATTAGGAGTTTCAGGAGGAAGTTCTCCTTTCTTATATATGCTTCCCTCAGCTCCTAACAGACCTAAAATGGCCGCTTTTGGCCTTCTTTCTGCCTGTCCTTGCAGCTCATTGTGTAGACCGTATCGGCCTAGACGTTCTGTTTCTTGCTGTCTTGGCCCTTCTGGTAAAGGTGAGATATAGATGTGATATAATTGCCAGTAGTTTTTTAGTATTTAACTTTCTATTTGGTAGTCGAGAACATGGAAGAAATGGAAGCAAGGAACGGAGGAAAGGAGAATAGCTTTTTTTCAAAAAAGAGTGAAAATAAAGTAACTGCTTTTATAGGCTAATGGAATTAATCTTCGCATGTCCAGTTGATTGGCACAGGACAAGTTAATTTTGGCCTCAAACTACGGAAAGTGAACTTTAAGATGCTTTTACTTTCATCTTAATGCATTTTCGTTAAATTAACACGCTAAGCAGTTTAGATATGTATTTCGCTTTTGGGTAGAAAATTGTTTGTTGTAGAACATCTAGAGTTAGGCCTTGAAGGGTAGCTGAAGTGCTGAACTAATAACAATTGGGTGGCCATTGCAATATATAAAAAACTGATCAATTTGAAAATGCGTAAGAAATGAAATGTCACAATATTTTTTTTACGCTTAAGCAGTTTGGATGCATATTTCGCTTTTGGGTAGAAAATTGTTTGTTGTAGAACTTCTGGAGTTAAACCTTGAAGGGTAACTGAACTAATAACAATTGGGTGTACTTCTCTTTGGGTTCCCAAGTGTGAGTCCCCCAAGTCTACCTGAAGTTTTGCTTGTCTTTAAATTCAGTTCTGTGTCGCATTATTTAACGTCCCATCAGCTATAATCCGAAGTTTTTCCATTTGCAATAGAATCAGAAAACAGAAATTTATAAAATGGGGATGTTCCAAGCTAGTAAAAAAAACATGATCCAACAAATCAAGATATACTTATATCACTATCTGAAGTAAAAGAGTCAATAACTTTTCTGTCCCCTGGCAATACTTGAATCATAAGCTGCTGTAATAATATAACAAATGTTGCATTGAAATGTCATTCTTTAAGGTAAGGAAGTTATGTTTTGTGCTTGAAGATGGGTGCTTTTTGTCCATTATTGCCAATTTCGCTCTGTCAAATCGCCCTGCCTTTTTTTCCAAAATAATTAACTAAATTGACGTTTTTTCTCTTTCAATTGTTCAGGAACTCATGTTTCAAAAGTACCACGTAAAAGATCAGGAAGATTGGAAGGAGCTGGAAGAAGCATGGAGGATTCAGTTCAACGAAAAATGGAACAGTTTTATGAAGGCTCAGATGGCCCTCCCCTCCGCGTCTTACCAATTGGTGGACTGGGAGAAATCGGAATGAATTGCATGCTTGTTGGAAACTATGATCGCTACATTATGATTGATGCTGGTGTTATGTTTCCAGAGTAAGTTTTATGAATTACATTCCTCAGGTGTTTGTGGAAGGAAGTATTTAGATAATAGGAGTTGACAAAAGAAGTGTTGAATTATGTTCTTTAATAAATTTTGCTACTGAAATGTTGTATAAAATTGAGATTATCTTCTGATTCCATATATCTGAGTTAGCATTACCCATATCGGATTTTCTTCAGTCATGATGAGCTTGGAGTCCAAAAAATTATACCCGATACGACGTTTATCAAAAGATGGAGCCATAAAATTGAAGCAGTGATCATAACACATGGCCATGAAGATCACATTGGTGCGTTGCCTTGGGTAAATTTCCTTCTGCATCTTCAAGGTTTTTCTTTTTTTGTTTCAGTTGAAATGAGGAAGAAGAAGGAAAACATGAAAAGTACTGTTGACGATTTCTTGCAGAGAATAAATCTTCTCTTTTCTGTGTGTATTTCATATACGACTAATGGTGTGTTTATAGTACAATTAGACGCACTACATGGCCACATGGCTGACTATTACAGGTCACAAATAAATGCTTCCTTGTACACTAATACTATTCATGGTATCAGTTTCAAATCAAGTTTGTGAAGTTGCTATGGCTATGCCATTGAAATCTTTGCCTTTTGAAAATGGGTTTAGGATAAGATAGAGAAAAACCAGTCTTGGAAAATAAAAATTTCATCTTGGTTAGGCTATAGTTGAATCTTAATCGTTTTGCTCTTTTGCGTTGGTCATAATTTTTTCAAATCTTTTTTGGCATGTTTTTTTTAAACAAAATTTTGCACCTTTTTGCAGGTTATTCCAGCTTTGGATTCCCATACACCAATATTTGCATCATCCTTTACAATGGAGGTACTGGTTTTTATATATTTATTCAATGGAGCAAGAAATCTTCCTCTATGGGTTGTACTACGTTCTTGTTAGTATTGAATGGTGCTATTCTTCTTTCTCGACAGCTTATTAGGAAGCGTTTGAAGGAGCATGGGCTCTTTGTATCTTCTCGGCTTAAGGTGTTTACTACAAAAAGAAAATTCCAGGCTGGGCCATTTGAAATAGAGCCTATCAGGGTAACCCATTCCATTCCTGATTGTTGTGGACTAGTTCTTCGCTGTTCTGATGGTACAATTCTTCATACTGGGGATTGGAAGGTCAGAATTTTCAACAATATTTGTTATATTTCTATATTTGTTAAAAGTTTAGTAAAAGTGCACAGAAATTTACATTTTTGCAGATTGATGAATCTCCATTGGATGGTAAAATATTTGATCGAGAAGCACTGGAAAAACTCTCGAAAGAAGGAGTAACGCTGGTTCGCCCTTACGACTTAGGACATGTTATATACTTTTTTGTGCTCTATGTTTCTGAAGAAATGACAAATGGTCAATGTAAAACTTTTTAGTTTCCTTCTTTGTTCAAGGCATTTTCTGAAAATTTTGACTGAGTTTCATTTCTACCCTTTGAAAATTATGGAACTAATATTGGACTTCTCACATGATAAATTGACCTGTTTTGAAAGTTGAGCATTTCTTTCTGGGAGAAATGAGTCTTGATGAAAATAGAGATCTGCTGCTGCTGTCTTATGTGTCTTCTTCTGTCTCATAGAATTTTATCTCATCTTCTACTTTTTGGCCGATCAATTGGACTCTTGTTTGAAAATGATTTGTGTATCGTAAAAATTTTCACTTTTCTATATTAACTACAGGAATGACACAATTTAAATTTGTGATACTAATTAGATGCTTAGAAAGAATGGTAGGATGAAGTTTGTTAATGATTGAATGTCTCCTTTCAGATGATGAGTGACTCAACAAACGTTCTCTCTCCGGGAAGGACGATGAGCGAATCTACTGTGGCTGATGCTCTGAAGAGGCATATTTCAGCTGCCAAAGGAAGGGTTATCACCACTCAATTTGCATCAAACATTCACCGTCTTGGAAGTGTGAAAGCCGCTGCTGATCTAACTGGTCGAAAGTTGGTAAGTAATCCCTACCCCTTCTAAAGTCTTGCCAGCCTCTGTTTTCTCGTTGCAAGTGCTAGGCATTAATTTTTGTCATGGCCTGGAAGGCGACCGCGATGAAAATATTGAGAGGAACGATCTAACATTCGAAAAGAGTCTAACTGCTAGATCCAAGGTATTTCCGGTCCTCTTACAGGTCGCGACAGAAATTAATGGTATTAGAGTGCCAGTTTTATGAACCTCTGGGAATGAAGTATTTTTTTTTTTCATAGCATGACTTTGTTATTCTGATTTTTAGGTATTTGTTGGCATGTCTTTAAGAACATATCTCGATGCAGCGTGGAAGGATGGAAAGGCACCCATTGACCCTTCAAGTCTGGTATAATGCTAGATCTCTTTGTGGCCTGTCTTAGCTCCCTCTAGTCCATAACTTTTCTTTGATGTTTTAGTACATATTTGCGGTTGCTTAGTAGAAAAAGCCTTTTTGTGGTCAGTTTAAACGATTATTTTTTTTTCTGAGAAATATTTTGGCTCCAGTAATATTATTCTTCTCAATTTGTTTTTTTTTTTGTTCTTAACTATTTCTGATAAGGTAAAAGTGGAGGATATTGATGCATACTCCCCTAAAGATTTGTTAATAGTAACAACTGGCTCGCAAGTAAGTTTACTTAATTGGTCTGGAAGTTGTGTAATGCTTATTGCCATGGAATTCATTGTTTCCATTAGAGCCTTTGAGTGGGTGTGTGATTGTTCAAATATTCTGTGTCAGGCAGAACCACGCGCGGCCCTTAATCTTGCGTCATATGGAAGTGGTCATTCTCTCAAATTGAACAAGGAAGATATAATCTTGTATTCAGCTAAGGTATGGAATTATCTTCGATATGAAATTTTTTCTCAGCACGATCTAATGATGAGCCTCTGTAGGCGGCTGAGCCCACCCTAAATTGGCTTGTCCATAGTCGGGCTCACCAGGCATTATTTTTCCTTCAATGCTACGGCATTAAAGGAAAAATCAGTGCTTGCTAGTAAAAAAAAGTGGCCCGAGCGCCGACTGGGTCTTATAAAAAAAAAATTGTTGAATGATTCCCGATTTGATCTGGCCAGAAATTTATGATAGCTCATATCAATATAAATTTTTACCAATATAAAATATGAGGCATCATTTGGAGACCAACATTATAGATTTTGTGTTTTAGAAATCATCTAGACTTCAGAGTGTCTTGCCCACCTTTTATAATATAGTTATTGCTGCTGGCTGAAATTAATAATTTCTTTTCTGACTTGATGTTTAGGTGATACCCGGTAATGAATCTCGAGTTATGCAAATGTTGAATCGTATATCAGAGATTGGGTCGACCATAGTTATGGGTAGAAGCGAGGGACTGCACACGTCTGGTCATGCATATCGCGGGGAATTGGCACGCGTTTTACTGTTTTTTTTTACTATGCTTCTAATAGTTATAGTTTTCAATTTCATTTTATTGACTTTCTTTTCTTTCTTTTTAACTATTGAAGGATGAAATACTTAAAATTGTGAAGCCACAACATTTTGTTCCCATACATGGGGAACTCCTGTTCCTTAAAGAGCATGAGTTGCTGGGAAGGTCTGCCGGCATTCGACACACTACTGTGAGTGTTTTCCAATTTGTATAATATGGTCGTAAAAAGCATATTACATTGTCAAATATCAGAACTTCCTGAAAAAAATGAGAATTCTGCTCTACCTCATTGGAGATCATATGCATGAAATGTTTGCCTTGATTTTCTGATGTGAAAGTTAAGTCTGAGTAGAAAATAGGATTAAAATATCAAACATTTGTGATATCATAGGAATTGTGGCTTCAGGTAATCAAGAATGGAGAAATGCTAGGGGTATCCCATTTGAGGAACAGAAGAGTTTTATCTAATGGTTTCACCTCTCTTGGGAAAGAAAAACTTCAGGTGGGGAACTCTTCAACGATCATTTCCATGAAAATCGATGAATCTGTCGATTCTCGCTGATTACCTCTCGTTTCAGTTGAAATACAGTGATGGCGATAAGGCGTTTGGAACCTCATCCGAGCTTTGCGTTGAGGAGAGACTAAGAATCGCAACTGATGGCATTATTGTAGTCTGGTAGATTTTTTGTGGATTTTAATGATGTTGGCCTTTTTTTTCGAAAGACCATGTAATCAGATTCGAGCTTTGTTTTACAGCATGGAAATTTTACGGCCTCAAAATGGGGAAGGTCTAATCGAAAGGAGAATCAAAGGAAAGATAAGAATAACGACAAGGTGTTTATGGCTCGACAAAGGGAAGCTTCTAGATGCACTCCATAAAGCTGCTCATGCTTCGCTATCGAGCTGCCCTGTCAATAGCCCTCTACCCCATATGGAAAGAACGGTATCTGAGGTATTGCGGAAAATGGTAAGGAAGTATAGTGGGAAAAGGCCGGAGGTTATTACCGTCGCCATTGAGAACCCTGCTGGAGTTCTTTCTGACGAGCATAATTTGAGACTTTCCAGCAAGGCCGGTAATGACTTTGGGAAATCAAGGAAGGCAATTGATGAACATTTTAACAGAAGTGCATCAAATACAATAAAAGTAGAAGTCAATGGCAATGTGCATTTGGATACAGGCTTTCGACCAGAACTTGAAGGTCCTTTTCTAGCTTTTTCATCCCATTTTATGATTTTATGCTGGTATTATCAAGTAATAGTTAAATTAAGAGTAAAGTGTATATTATGCAAAAGGCGATTTTGGCAATGATGATGAGCTCCTGAAGCGATATCTCTCTGGACATCGCCTAACTTAGAAGATTATGTAACAAAAACATGATTTTTTTTATAGCAACCATAACGATACAGGCTTAATTAAGTTTAGGAGTAAGTAATCTTGATTAAATTAAGACTAAATTTAAGAGTTTATATCATTAAAATTACAGAGAAGTTCAAATTAAGTTCAATATAATAATATAATTTTTCAGGTTTAGCATTTGCATGAATCATGCATGTAGCAACCAAGTAAAATGTACTTGTGACTTCATGTTTTTCAGGTGATTCTCATGGAAATGAAGGATTACTTCCTGAGGAAGACGAACCTATGCCAAGTTCTGAATCTTCCCGAAAGGTCTCATCCTTCTACGAGGATTCGGAAAATTTCTGGGAAAAATTCGTCACCCCATTGACACCCATTGAAGAACAGGTGGAAGAAAACAACAGTGTTGTCCTTCCACAACCAGATCAAACGGTGGAGATTAAGAAAGAGGATGGAGAAATCGGCGTTGATGAGTCCTTCAAAACGATGAATTCTCCTCCAAAATCGTCAAAGACTGCCAAACGGAATAGGTGGAAACCCGAAGAGGTTAAGAAGCTTCTTCAAATGCGGGGGGACCTACACGGAAGATTCCAAGTAGTGAAGGGGAGAATGGCTCTGTGGGAAGAGATTTCTAGAAATTTGTCGAGTAACGGAATTACCCGGAGTCCCGGACAATGCAAATCCCTGTGGGCATCTCTTGTCCAGAAACACGAGGTTTGTTCGTCGTCCTAAACTACTCATCTGTCGGAAATCTTGCTGGTTTTTTTCTTTTCAGAGTATTGAAACATGTCAACAGGAGTACAAGAATGGAACGAAAAGCAAGAAAAGTTGGCCGTATTTCGACGAAATGGACAGAATTTTGACTGATTTTGAAGAAGTCGCAACAAAGTGAGGGATGAAAGACATCGTTTTCTCCCGGAGTTCTACATTCGTCGGCGGTATCTGGGTCGATGGATCTCTGACAGCTAAGGTGGTTTTACTGAGAAAGACAATTGCCAATAACTACACCATGGTTTAAGCTCTGAATTGTCTGCGATGATGATCATTATGAAGGTATGAGCAATTAAGAGCCAGATAAGAAGTTGTTTTGAGCAAGCTGGATGAGATTGAAGTTGTGTGTTTTGTTAAATCCAGACGTGTTTCATCTTCCTAGTTTTGAGATATGGTTTTGACAGTTTGCTGTAAGGATTTCATCTGGGTCTTCGGAAATTATCGATAATTTTGTCATGATATCAGAGCAGAACATCTCAAATTTGAATCATTTCAATAATGTTATCGTGTCAAGATAGAATGTCTTGAATACACGATCAAACAACCATGTTTGAACGATTACACTCCCATAAACCAAACCCGAATAGATTCTCCGAAGAACTTCACTCAAAAATTACTCATAGCTCTCCTACTCAATTTGGCAATTATGTGGTGAGGAGCTTCTTATTGAGTGGGGACTCTAACCATAACCAAATATGAATTATAAGTAAATTGACAAAACAACCACTGAATTATAAGAATCAATAATAAGTCAATCACTAAATAATTTTTGCTAACAAATAAAATATTCAACTATGAAAAATGAGCGGAGCAAATGTTTCACTACGGAACTTTGTCTTTTACGCATCGGAATGTTATTTTTTCACTGCAGAAAGTGAGTATTTGAAATATGATTTATAAAATATTACTTTATGCTGGGAAAAGTGAGTAATTGGTAATAACAATTGAACAACAACGATGGATCAGAAAGAGAAAAAAAAAAAAGATGGTGATAAGAACTGGACGGGTGAAATCGAGAAAAATGGTGAGTCACCAGAATATGTTCTGAAAATTGAAAACACGAGAATTTTTTGTTCAGTATTTATGGGCTTTTGGCATCTTTTTTGCAGTAAAATTTTTTTAATTATTGCTATTTTAGCATAAAATTGAAAGAGAATTAGAATTGCAGAGCAGATTCAACAAAACAATTTTTCTAAAATTTAATGCTTCTTTCAACAGGTTAACCACTGTGTTTTCGTCGTTCATTCCTCATAGTTGAGTATTTTATTTGTTAGCAAAAATTGTTTAGTAGTTGACTTGTCGTTGATGTAATAGTTCAATGGTTGTTTTATTAATTTCTCTCCATTATAGTATTTTTGGCAATATTGATGAACTTTATTTATTATTCTTTGTAGGGAAATTAACAAATCAACTCTTGTACTTTTGTGGTCAATGACAAGTCAATCACTTAAGTATTTTTGCTAACAACTTAATCACTCAACTATGAGAAATAGACGCCAAAAACATCGTTGTCACATTTGTCATTAAAAAACATTATCGTTTCGTATAGAGGAAAGTCATCTTTCCACACAGAGAAAAGACGACTGCAGAGGAAAGATGACTTTCCGCTGCGAAAAGTCTACAGATAGAAAAAATTTATGTCTTTTTTGTAGAAAAATACAGACAACACAGATAAGTTGTGATTCTCCTATTAACAGTAAAATAATTCTAAATCATCTGAAATATTTGCATTATATATTTTTTTACAAAATCTTTTAAATTTTAAAACTAAAAAAGATTAAAATCAACTTATACAATATTTTCTCAAATTTATTTTTCATAGGTATTAACTCTTTTCCACTGAAAGATTATAAAATCATGAGTTATTTTAGTTTTTTATGTGTATTAGCTCTCGAGTTCTCAGAAAATTAACGGTAATGTTTGCTCTGTTCATTTCTCATAATTTATTCGGTATTTAAATTGTTTTATTATGTTTTTTGCCCCGACAAAAAACACTTTATATTTAGTCTCTATTTGACTTGACTATGACAATTTAAACATTTGGCCAATCCAAAATAAGAATAGCCTACTGGGTCGGCCTCGATAGAATTAAGACAGAGTCTGGTAAAAGATCAAGTCGGAGTAAGTCCGACCTGAACATGCCGGCGGACCAGTAGAAGATAGACAAGACGGCAGATCAGTAGAAGTTCTGAGAAAAAAAATGAAGATCTTATAAAACCCAGAAGCTAAGGTTGGAAATCAATGGAAGATCATGTGATGACAATGTAAACAAATGAATAAATGAAATGAAAGGGCAAGGGAGGCCGGAGGGGGAAGCTACTTCATCATAACTCTGAACTCTTCAAAGCTAAGAACACCATCGCCGTCGAGATCAAAACAGCCGATCATCATCCCACACTCTGCAATCGTCTTCTTCTCCCCCAGTCTGCTTAGCATCCTCTTCAAGCTTTTGGGCGTGATAAAGCCACACCCTTCTTCATCGTACAGCCCGAATGCCTGTTTCAGATCCTTGTCCTTCTCTTCCTCTCCCCTCATTTGCATCATCCCCACCAGATCATCCAACCCCAGCAGCCCGTCTCCGTCGGAATCCAACGTTTCCACTGCCGCCTCCGCCTCCCTGGGAAGCAGCTCTTTCCCCATTAAACCCAGCCTACGTCTCAGCTCTCTCGCCGAGATTTTCCCATCCCCGTCTTCGTCCAAGTATCGGAACACTCGCTCGTACTCCCCATCTTTCTCCATTCTATACTCACGGCAGAAACCTCTCAAAGAAGATTGTTGAGCTCAAAGAATTCTTCACTGAAGAAATATTTTCCGGATTTGGTTAATATACTGCTCTCAAACCCCACTTTCTGGGACGGTGGGCCGAAGTTGCTGTGAGTTTTCGAGAGACGAAAGAAGAAGAAGAAGTATCAAGTCCTGGTTGTTGGGTGGAAGCCATTTCTGACAAAAGACCAGTAAAAAAGGTTAAGTCAGCAGTCTAGGAATTCCCGCCCCTTTTTCTTAACGGTCAACTTATATGTTAAAATAATGGTACTCCCCACGGCCGTCGTCCGTGCAGGAACGACGTGGTCCACGAAATAAGGCGAGGTCCGACGCCGGCTTGGTTCAACCGGCCTTAGCATATGCATTGGTTTAGCCGGACTTGTCTCCGACAAAATCATAGAACGAAAGACAACCTGATGATTTTCGACTACCAAAACAATCAAAAAATAAATGTTTTTTCACTTCGCCATGCTAGAGTCGCGCAGCGATCCACACAACATCTGCTATTTATTAGGGAAATTAACAAAACAACTACTGTATTATGAGATCAATGACAAGTTAATCACTGAACAATTTTTGATAATAATTTAAACACTGAACTATGGAAAATAAATGAAGCAAAGATTGTTGTTACATTTTCTTCTAAAAAAATGTTGTCAGAACGTCGTCTTTTTGTTGCAGAAAGTTAGTCCTTAAAATAAAATTCAGGAAAGACAACTTTCTGTAAAGGAAAGATGAGTTTTAGCTACGAAAAGACAACGTTCTGTAGAGAAAAAATGACTCTCGTTTGCATCTTTTCTCTGCAGATAAAGAAAAAATTCATTATTTTCTTCGTAGAAAAACACAGACAAATTGTGATTCTCTCATAGACAGTAAAATAATTTTAAATCATTCAACATCTAAAACATTATATATTTTTTTACAAAATCTTCTAAATTATAAAACTAAAAAAAATATTAAAATCAATTTATATAGTATTTTTTCAAATCCATTCTTCATAGGTATTAACTCTTTTTCATTGAAATTCTCTGAAATCACTAGTTATTGCAGTTTTTTCTATGAATATTAGCTCTTTTCCACCGTGAGTTCTCCGTAATGATATAGTCGAGTAATTTCCCTCAAATTAACGACGATCTTTGCTCCGTTCATATATCATAGTTCAGTGTTTAATTTGTTAGCAAAAATTGTTAAATGATTAACTTGTTATTGATTATATAGTACAATGGTTATTTTGTTAATTTCCCTATTTATTAATACGAAAAAGCTTTTTTTGGTCTACAAAATAACCATTATTATAAACAACCCTAAACACGTGTCGTGCAAACAAATCCATTATCCAAACGACGTGGTGAGACTGCCCGTTGTTATGATCTACGGAAATTTAATTTCAAAAAAAATTATATCTTGAACTCCTTTGTTAAGATAAGGGAGAGAGATAAAACATTAGAAACAACATCTATTAGCTTCGAAATTCAATACTCAAGAAAGCCGTGAAACAAAAAACATGTAAACAGATCATACGTCGATCCTATCCATTGATGAACTTGCGTAATATAGATCCACATAATATTTCGCAAGAGTATAGCGATCAAACTTGTCAAGTATTGACCAATTTCAACTTTGAATTTCATCTCAAATGTAGTGTTTTAAAGAGTGTGTCGAACAAATTGGAAAGAAAGCACGACTTCCAGTAATCATCGGAGAAGCAAGATCAACGATTGAGAACTTCTCTCTCTTTCAAATAATTTTAAGAGATAGAGAGGTCGTTTGGCGAACGAGCAACACATATAAAGTTAACGGTTTTTTTAATCCTAAAATTTAAATTGCTAAAAGTTAATAATATGAAATTTGAATTGTCGAAAAATAAAATAGTCATTTAAAAATACAGGGTTGAAATTGACAATTAGTTTTAATATTATATTTTTAAGGGAAATTAACAAAACAACCACTGTATTATGAGATCAATAACAAGTCAATTACTAAACAATTTTGTTTAACAACTTAAACACTGAAGTATGAGAAATGGTTGACGCAAACATCATCATTACCTGTTGAAAGAAACATTACTGCGAAGACGATGTCGAAACAATTACCACATTTTCAGTTTTCCAAACATCGTTTCGTTGTCGAAAACAATTATCTCTTCTCAATTTCACCGTCTAGTTCTTTTTACCATCTTTTCTTTCCTCATTTTGGTCTATCGTCGTCATCAAGTGTTCATCACCAATGTTTAACTTTTCATATAGGAAAGTAATTTTTTCACTGTGGAAAGTAATCTTTCTTCAAGCATAACGTAATCTTTCCGCAGGAGGAACGTTGTTGTTCCCCGCGGAAAGTAATCTTTAAAAACTATTTAGGGAAAATACAACGTTCTGTCGGAGAAAGACAACATTTTTTAACGAAAAATGTAACTGCGATATTTGCTCCGTCCATTTCCCATAGTTCAGTATTTAGGTTGTTAGCGAAAATTGTTCAATGGTTGACTTATCATTAGCATCATAGTACAGGTGTTCTTTTGTTAATTTCCCCAATGAATTCAAACCACATTAAACAGGTGGAAAGTGAAAATAGATAAAATAAGAGGGTATCGTTGCAAAACCAAAAGTTCTTTTTTACCTCCGTGATTTTTCCAAGATCGGGAGAACAATAGTCTTCCCCCGTCTTTTGTCGTTCGGCTGTCCGTATCTCGAGGGGATAGCCTCCGATTTCTTGTCTTAAGGTTGCTGAGGTAATGTTTGACTGCCTACTTCTCATTTTTTACTCTTCGATTTGAAGTTTTTATTTGTTATTGTTCGATTTCATCTTAGTTATGTTCTTATTTTTTCTTCGTGAAAGATTTCGGAAGTGGTCTTATGTGTAGAGGTTTTGGTTTTTAGATTGGTTTATGGTAGCGGTTTTAGTCTCAATCGCTTCAAATATTGTTAAGGGTTGTTTTTAAATGGAGACCAGAGTGTGGGTGGGGTTTAGTGTGCTTGTAGCACCATTTGAAACCCTTCATGTGTTGCTAAGTTTTTGAGATGTGTTAGTGGAGGTCCTGTCGTTTCAGTGGGATTATTTAGTGAAAATATTAGAGATGGAAAAATTTCCTGGAAAAATTCTCGTAGTTGATGAAATGCAGAATGCCCCGAGCAGTAGAAATTCAATTGAGGTTGCAAGGTAAAATTTTTATTTGCTTAGCATTTTGAAAAAAATATTAAGTGTCGTGTGCACTGTGATAAGTTCCCTCTGAGATTTTTTTTTTTAAATTTTCATTTTTTTTAAACCAGCGCCTGTAATAAAAAAAACTTTTAATCCGTGTCTCATCATAAAAATAAATATATTAACTAGTGGTTAAAACATTATTCATTAGTGTTTTTTTAGGTCAAGGAAGTTCGTTTTGTGTGAAAGCTTTAATGTGATCTCCAAGAAAAAGATATATGGGGTCAGAAAGGCATCAAGTGAATCACTTATCAAGCGAGGAAGTGGATGTAAGAATGCCATATCAAGGCCCTAATGGGAGATGTGGGACTTCTGATGGAAGTAGTGCTGAACTCTGTTTCGGTGAAAATCGTTGGGGAGAAAATGTAGCAAGAATATCTATTAGTGATACCACGGATGGCCTAAAGGTAATGATCTGTTGATATAACATGTGTGAAGGTAGACAGGGATGTTCAATGCATGCTAAAAAATAATAGTTTTAAATCTTATGGTTTCTTCTTAATTTAATTTCTTATGAATAGTTATTCTTGCAGAAAAGGCCGAAACAGAAGAAAGAAGTGACTTTTCAAGACATGTATATTGATCAGAACATCTTTGACGATGATGATGATGAAGATGACAGTGACTGGGAACCTTTACGAACTGATACTGAAGTATTGAAGTGGAATTGCACCAATTGTACCATGATCAATATGGATGATGTTGTACATTGTGATGTATGTCTGCGAGTCTTTTCCTAATGAAGTTTGTGATTTTATTCTTCATGGTTCTTAACTTGTGGATCTATAGCCTATGCTAATTGGAGTTTTTTGGTTGTCATTTTTTTGTTCATGCAGATATGTGGGGAGCATAAAGAATCTGGTATCTTAAAACATGGTTTTCATGCATCTCCCTTGCTGGAAGATTTAAGTCATCCTGACTCAGAGATCAAAGAAAGCAAGAAAGGTAGCTTGACGATAATGTGCGACAGCTAATCAGAATTAGCATTTAAATTATAAAGTGCATTGGTCAATTCAAATGTTTACCACTCCATTTCCCTTTATAAGAAACCTGAAATTTACATTGCATATGGTGGTTTCCTGTTTCATCCTCGTGCCTTTTTTCAAGCGTTGTGTGATATTCTTCCCTATCATGCTATGTGGAGTCTCTTTGATAATTAAACAAGCACGTGGCTATACTTTTCAGTACAGTTGTTTACTGCATTGATGTGTCTCTGTCAGTTCAGGTCTGAATTCTCAAGTATCTGCCTCTAACAGTACCACAGCAATTGGTTTTGATGAGAGAATGTTGCTCCATTCAGAAGTATGAAACTTGCTTTCTTTCCAATATTTTGAGCATTTTCCTCATGAATTGTGTTTTTTTTTTTTCTGTATACTCTCCTGGGTCAATGAATTTATGTATGCTAGAATTTGTTTCCTTGTATATTTGCATGTTCTGTTGCTACTACTCGAATTAGTAAGTTTTTACCCACAAATGTTGCATACGTTTGTTGGGATACGATAATGTAAATGTTACTTAGAAGATCAATATGTGATTCAATGATTTTAAATTTGCGGACGGCGAGGGCATACTAGCATGGCAATGATGTTTCTTCGACATATGGGATGAAAGGAGGTTTTATTATTTTGTTCAAAGTGCACGTATTGAGAAATTAGTGATGACTCTTTATGTCCTATTATTTATTTTTTATGTACTTTTGAACCTAGGATCTGCGATTTGCTGTAAATATTTTTATTGCTAAGAATAGATAATTTTTTCGTTACATATTATGTAACATGTTCCTTTTATCAACATATTGATAGAAACTAGGTATGAATTGATTAATTTTCTGTAATTCTCATGATTGAAATTTTGCATATTGAACTAATGTAAAACATATTGCCCTAAATAAAGAACATAAACAAACAGAAGTGGAAGTAAAGTATTCTGTGTCCTGTGACATTTAAGCTATCTCCCTTCTCTGCTTAGCCACGATGATATTTACGTTTTAGTAGTTTGATGTAATGATATTATTTTGGAAAGTAAATTGAAATTGTATCAAGGATCTAATAAGCTACATCGGCAGCCATATACATGTTTATCAAGTTCCATGATTTTGTATTCTACACCCTGGAAAATTTACATTTGTTTCTTATTAGTGTTGTTTATCAATCAGCTACGTTGATTTTTGACCGTGTAGGAGGATATTTGGTCTTTGGCACTCCCCATGACTGTTTTTATTGTGCTTTCTTTCTTTTAATTTGCTGTGCTTGAGTAGGTTGAAGTAAAGCCACATCTGCACCCAGAGAGACCAGATCGCCTTAGAGTTATTGCAGCAAGCCTTGCTACAGCTGGTTAATACCTTTTTTTCAAAAGCTTTTTGTTGATGGCGAGAATACTTTTTTTGGTTCACAATCAATTTAGCAGTCAAAAAACTATTCAGCTTATATTGTGCAGGCATATTTCCTGGAAGATGCTATCCGATTCATGCTAGAGAAATTACTCGAGAAGAACTACAGATGGTGAGATATCATACTCATAGTATAATCTTGTGGTGGAATTGAGAGTAATATTTGCAGTTCTACTCCTTACGTTGTGAAAGGCTTATTATCTTTTGCCTGTCCAAGGCATATTGTTTGTGTGAGTTGAGCTTGCCTAATATGAGTGATTTAATATCATTATAATGTTTCTATAATGATTGATTTTATTTTTTTTAAAAAGGTTGCAGACTGGTCTTCTAACAACATTATATAGTTGAATGTGTTTCTTCAGCTGTAAAATTATCCAATTTTTTGTGTTGTTGCTCATTATTGATTGTTTTGGACTATAGGTTCATTCCATGGAGCATGTACAAGCTGTTGACAATACTAGCCTTAGCTTTTCTAGGTACGTTTGTTCTTAATGAAGCCTTGAGGACATAAATTCATATTACTAGGCCTAGTAATCATACATGTTATAATGACGATCTTCTGATGATCTTGTACTTTTGTTAGTTCTGAACTGCATTTATGATGCTAGAGTTTGTCCCTTTGCCTTGGCCCCCTCAGACACTTTTGGCATGTTTACCTTTTATTTAGAGGTAAGGTGATGAGGAGATGATTAATTAAGGGGAGACGAAATCCCAAGGGGGAGGGGAGAGAAGGAAAGATAAGAGTAAAATATGGTGAGCGCCACAACCTTGGAGTTAAAATCCAAATCTTCCACTCCAATTACAATGTGGTAAACATGATCTTCATTCTTCCACCCTATAGTAAGTGGGAAAAAGGAAAAAAAATCGTAACCAAAATAATGAAGTTCCATTGCATGTTTTTTTTTGAAACAATTATTGTAAGCAAAAGTGAAGAAAAAGAGAAAGTATAACCAATAGAATTAATTCATTTTATATTAAATTTTATGTTTACTGATAACTGAAACACAAAATAGGTCTCACCATAATATCCAGATGTATTAACTTCAAAGTATTTCACCTTCCACCCAGGTAATGAAAGGGTAAAGTTTCTTTGCATGGCATACTATGTGATGCGGTTGGATTTGTAAGTATATGCCCTACCCCAGATGTATTGAGTGCATAATTAGTTGGTTTTTTTTTTCTGATTGACAGTTACTTCACTCGCGACACGTATGCTAATGCGCATTCAGCTCGTGCTGCAAGGCTTGCAGCAGGTTTATGTGCTGACCTTGCTTTGGAAATAGTTTCTGGACGTTCAAAAAATGGTTTTGCTCTGGTAGGAATTTATAAAGATTAGTTTGTTCTATGCATAGTTTTATTTTATTTTTAAATTTTGCACTAAAATGCCTTTAAAGATTTGGACTGACAGAACCCGTTTTATAATTTTTTTTAATAAGTTAGGTTCGGCCACCTGGTCATCATGCTGGTATAAGACAGGCCATGGGTTTTTGCCTCCACAATAATGCAGCTGTTGCTGCAATTGCTGCTCAAGTTGCAGGTGCTAAGAAAGTGTTGATAGTTGATTGGGTAAGATCAATATTCATTTTAACGTAGATTGATGCTTTTTATGGTCCATCCCTTGTTTTCTCATGATAAAGCCACTTATGCTCATTGCAGGATGTTCATCACGGAAATGGGACACAAGAAATATTCGAGCAGAATAAATCGGTGAGCTTTAAAATAATGGAATTTTAACCACTCCTGTTTCATTTCATTTTTTTTAGTTGGTTTGGACATTCCTAATGGAAAGATTCTTTGGGAAAGTTGGTGAAGTATGACTGTCATTTGTGCAACTGTTTTTCTATGACTGGATGCTATAAAGACTAATAGATATTTTCAATTAGTGATTAATCTACATATTAAGTGTTTGGACAGTTATTTTGAGTTATTTGACTTCTTTGCAATGATATACTCTTTGAGAACAAATCCGATTAACGATTTTTGAGGCAACATTAATTTTACTATTGTTAATTTTGATTATAGGAATTATCCGCATCGTTTAATTTTCTCAAATTGAAAAGAAATTGTTATAAAATAAACATAACAATTGTTTATACCTATATAAAGAGTTTATCACTAGTTGATTCAATGTGGTTTTACTTGTCTGAAAAGATTTGGCGAAATGAAAATATTTCATTTTATTCTCCTTTCACACGTGGACATTGCAGCAAGTTGCTAGTGTCTATATATACATTTATTATTCTATTCATCCATTTTACTGTAATTTGGACCTGTTCTACAGGTGTTATACATATCGTTACATAGACATGAGGGAGGGAAGTTCTATCCAGGCACTGGAGCTGCTGATGAGGTACGTGATTGCCATTTACTGTCATTTTTCATTATTTTTCTTTCCAAGAAGCATTTAATGCTCTCATTACCCTTGTCCATGTTTTGGTTTGTCGGGTTTCAAGTTTAGCAGATTTTTTTTTCCTTATCTGGTGGCAAAATAATTAAGAAGATTTATACTATGGGAAAAGTTCCTGTATTTTGCTCTTTCCTTTCTGTTGCTTAATCTTAGTCATTGATATCGTGGCCTATATTTGTTTGGTATAAGATTAAATCAACTTAGGTCTTTGTCTAATACCATTTGATGTTATCATTACATCTTCAGGTTGGCGTAAAAGGTGCAGAAGGCTATTGTGTGAATATTCCATGGAGTCGAGGAGGAGTTGGTGACAATGATTACGTTTTTGCATTTCGGCATGTTGTGCTTCCTATTGGTTATTTTCGATATCTATTCTAAATAGTTATACTATACCAAATGGTAGCACACAGCTGTCCTTTGAATATTCCTCTCGGAACTTTGTTTTCTTTTCTTTTCAGCGGAAAACTCAATTAATGATTTAAGTCCGTTGACTTCAATTTTAGTTATGAATTATTACACTTCAGAATTAGTGACAGTGCACTTGCAATTCACTGATTATGCGTAGTTTTGCTAGTGGAGGCTTGGGAATGATACTGCCTAAGTAGGTCGTGGTGTATCATTTTAATTGTTTTGCCAAAAATAAAAAGTCTAAAATCACGTGGGGTTTTCTTTGGAAATGTTTTTGCGATGGAAACAAGTCTGGTTTGATGGAGTATGAGATATCTTGTGTTTGCTTACTTGTGTAAAACACTTCATGAAATAGCTGCTATATTACTGTACCGTGCTTCAATAGATGTAGTGTTTCTGCGCTAGGGGTTTGTACCTTCTCTTCCTGAAGTTAGTAGACTCTTTAGAAATAGTAGGTCTGTGTATGTGCGTGCATACTTCATTTGAAAATTATAACTTAAGATTTAGCATACTTCATAGATGTTTCTCTTTGTTTCTTTTTTTTTTTCTTATTGCAGATTATAGTGTTAATTTCTAATATTTTGTTATGTTGTTCGGTTTTGTGTGCTAATTAAAATTGATTTATTGGTTTAAATCCATCTGATTGTATTTCAATATAAATTACGCAGCTTCTGAGTTTGCACCAGATTTCACCATCATATCAGCAGGATTTGATGCTGCAAGGGGCGATCCTTTGGGATGCTGCGATGTAACTATCCGTTTCTTCGTTAAGAAATTGAATCTTTATGCTTTTTTTTTGGTTGCTCAGTTAGATAGCAAATATGGCTTGGATATTTGTATTTCATAAAATAGTGTTTCTGATGATGCTTTAAAATGGCTCTATTTTGTCATATTGTTCAAATATGACAATCACTTTGGAATTCCAGCACAGAGTCACTTGTTCACGTATTAGCTTAGTATTTTCTTTATCCCTGCACTGATGAAAAACAGCATGCTTTCTTTTGCCCCACGCCCATTGGGGCAATGCTCTAGCAATGGGGACTGAGCCTTCTGAAGATTATGTTTTAAGGGATGGGTTGTAGAACTTAGATGGTTCTTGTCAGTTTCTGCAAAAATATCGATTCGTTGCAGCTTGATCTTGTTAGTTTTTTACTAGTAGGTTATAGTTTTTGTTGTAATGAGCGGAACATAGAATGAGAAGCATCTCAATCAGAGCAAGTGATCTTGGACTGTGATTGGAGGCTTGGTTAGTGTGTTCATTCAATATGGATAAAGATTATTTATTATTATTTTCTTCTAATATTAGCTTTCTAATGCATATGCTTAATTAGAGGCCTTTGGCCGCGGATGCGAGAAATTGTCTTTTTAATGTAGTTCTTTGTAATTTAGTTTTGTAGATTCATTGCTTTGATCATATTCTGTTGAGAAGCATTTCAAGTATACTTGTTCCATACAATTACTTGTCATTTTTAGTTTTGTTGCATTGATTGGATATTGTCAACCAGGTTACTCCTGCAGGCTACGCCTACATGACTCACATGTTGAACAAGGTCTCCAATGGAAAATTGCTTGTTGTTCTTGAAGGAGGGTCTGTATCCATTTTTCTTAATTCGATTTTTAAAGATCTTCATGTCCGATTTTTGCGTTCAATTTTTGTGTTTCTATCTGCAGTTACAATCTTCGATCAATATCATCTTCGGCAACTGCGGTAATTAAGGTGATAAATTTTCTAAACTACGAACGCAATTGCTCGTCCTTTGGATGGATCGATCATATGCAATGAATTTGTAAATTTCAACGACTGTTTTAGCCTCTTTGATTTACGCAGGTTTCCTTTTCGGATTTTCGCATGAACAGGTATTATTAGGTGAAGATCCTGGCTGTGATGATTTGATTAACAATTCACCCTCCAAGGCTGGCCGTCAAGCTGTGCTGGAAGTACTCAAGGTTCAGATGAATCTCTGGCCTAAGTTGGAACCTACCTTCACTGAGTTACAGTCTGAGTGGGAAATGTATGCCTGCAAGAGCAAACGTGAGAAAACTCCCTCTCTCCCTCTCTATCTCTCTGCATCAAACTAGATCGAATTGATGTATGTCGATATCGTGTAGGGAAACAAATAAATAAGCGAAGACACGTCTTTGCGCCGATATTTTGGAAATGGGGACGGAAATGGATACTTTATCATCTGTTAAACGGGCATCGTTTTCGCGGGAGATCCAAGGAAGGGTGATGGATCTCATCTTCCCACACAATCATTGTAATTTTGCATTTCCTCTAGTTTCAAAGGTTAGGTTCTCCACCTTTTGTAATTTTCTCAATTTATTGTACTTCCTCAGCATTCTGGTGACATTGTGATCCAACACTCCTTTGGTGCATCAAGATTAGATTATCCCTTGGGAGTAATTGTTTGTTTGTTTGTTTATTTTTTGGGAAATTAACAAAACAACCATTGTACTATAGAATCGATGATAATTCAACTTTTGAACAATTTTTGCTGACAACTTAAACATTGAACTATGAGAAACGAATGGAGCAAATATCGTTGTTATATTTTTCATTAAAAATTTTGTCGTTCTGTAGCGGAACGTTGTCTTTCTGCTGCAGAAAGTGAGTTTTTGAAATAAGATTTATGAAAGACAACTTTTCGCAGAAAAAAGATATCTTTCTGCAAAGATAAGATGATTTTTCTCCGTATCTTTTTTTTGTAGATAAAGAATAAATTCATTGTCTTTTTTGCTGAAAAACACAGACAAGTTGTGATTCTCTCATTGACAGTAAAACAATTTTAAATCATCTGACATCTAAAACATTATATATTTTTTTACAAAATCTTCTAAATTATAAAATAAAATTAAAGTCAACTTATATAGTATTTTTGTAAATCCATTCTCATTAGGTATTAGTTTTTTTCCACTTACAATTTCTGAAATTACAAGTTCTTTCAGTTTTTTTCATGAGTATTAACTCTTTTTCACTACGAGTTTTCTAAAACGTGGTCGAGTCATTTCCTTCAAGTTAATGGTGATGTTTACGTTGTTAATTTTGTATAGTTGAATGTTTTATTTGTTAGCAACAATTGTTTAGTGGTTGACTCGTCAGTGTCCCATATTTCAGATTTATAACAGTTTTGTTAATTTTTCTTATTTTTTGTAAAATAAACTAATATAAAATATAAAACTATTATGCATCAAAGGATGATTAGAATATTTATTTATTTATAAATTAACAATGTTACTTGTACTCTCTAGTTTTATTTTTTAACGTGACAAAATAAAATATTAATTTGTTTAATTAATGTAATAAATTATAAATAGTTAAAATAAAGTATAGCGAAAACTATCATTCAATTACATATCGGTCGTAATTCAGTTATTCATATAATTGATTAATTTAATTGTTTTATATTATATTATTTATATTTTGATTTTTAGATTTTGCCATTTCTCCAACAATATTTTATACAAATTGATTCATAGTTTAGGTAAATGATTGTATTACGTGAAAAAAATCTAATAATGATTGTAAAATCTTCTAGTATTGCAACAAGGCAGTGTGCTGGATTCATGATGTTAATAATGCATTTGGATTTTACCAATTGAAAACTCTCGATAACCTAACTCTCCTAAATATGAAACTCAAGTTTTAAAGTTTTGAGAGTTAGGTTTAATGCTCAAATAGCTATTTGGAATTGAATATAAAAATTGATAAGGTTTCGCCTCAATGCTCGGTACATTGCAAAGAGTTTCGGAGTGTCATATTTATAGGCTCTGAGAAATTGGTTGACCAACTCCTTTTTGGTTGACCACTTGTGGTTGTTAAAATTGAGTCGTTGCGTTGTCCAACAATTCTGGTCGATAAAATATTTACTACTCAACCGCTTTTCTCGACCACAAATTTGGAGAGCAATCTGTCTCAAAAATCGGTCGACCAAATCTTCGTTGCTCGAACGCTTTTTTCTACCTCAAAACTTGGGAGCATTTTGTATATGCTGCAGTCGATCACTTGGTCGACCACTTCCTACATATGGGTAGTTTTTGGTCGACCACCACTGTAGTTTTACTCGACCTCTTACCTCCAATTGCCGTCCTTGATATTTCTAAGTCCCAAAATGATGTTTATTCACTATATGGACTTAGATAGACATGTTAGCACAATTTTAATACCTTAATCAAGAGTATTTCCAATTAATATGAATATAAACATAATAATTATACAATTAAAAATAAAAACCAATAAACAACTTATAATTTTAATTAATATAATCATTATCAAAATAATTAAGTATAACAACACTTAGACTAACAGTACAGGGTAGTGTATGATGTTCATACCCCATTTGGGAACAATACATGATAAATTTGGAAGACTTAAAAAGAGTCTATTAAGTAAATATTTTTGATTTAGTTATAAGTAAAGCTGGTACCCACTTTTTGTGACCAACTTCATTTCTCTTAGAAATTTTAATGATGTTTTTTCTTTAAAAAGAGGGCTTTAATCGTGTTTTAATTGAACAAATTTATGGTCAATTCAATTTGTGTTACTTAAGCTAAATTAGTTAATTTGATTATGGTTGTGAGGAAATAATTGACGAATGAATAATAATTTATGTGCTAGCTTGAAACTTATTAACAAAGAGTAATTGTAACGTCCCCCAATGCTTCTAGTATATACTATTGTCTGCTTTAGGTCAAAACCCGCACATTTTTGTTTTTGAAGTTAGCCTAAAACGTGTTGTAGTAGATAGGAATGAGAATTCTATTTATAAACCACACATTTTTCACTCTCCCAAACGATATAGAATTGTGCATCCCCACTGATATAGGTCGGACCCTCACATGGGTCATCTTGACCTTCACAGGGCGTACTATCACAATCTTCCCCGCTTGGGGACTTCATGTCCTTGTTGGCTAAACTTCCAGTTGAGCTTTGACTCTAATACCATTTGTAAAGACCAAATTTTTTCTAAACCCTTTTCTTTTATAGAAATTAATAAAACAACCATTGAACTAAACAATAACAAGTTAACCACTAAACATTTTTTGCTAATAAGTAAAACACTGAATTATGGGAAATGGATGACGCAAATATTACCGTTATCTGTGGAAAGAAATATTACCGCGAAGACGATGCTGAAACATACTATGTGCAATTCTAGTTCTACTTCATTTTTATACTAAAATTGCAATAATTGAAGCAATCTTATCGCGAAGACAATACTGGGAAGCTCCGGCATGGTTTTCTTGACGTCGAAAACAATTCCCACGTTTTAAGCTTCCCGAACATCTTCCAATGACTCACCTATCTTCTCGATTTCACCCTTCTAGTTCTCATCACTATCTTCTTTTTCTTCTTCTTGGTCCGTCGTCGTCGTTTAGTGCTAATCACCAATGTCTCACTTTTTGCAAAAGAAAGTAATCTTTCCTAGAAATCTTTCAGCAAATAGAACGTTGGCGTTCGGCATTGGAAGGTAATCGTTTCACGTGCAAAAGTAATCTTTTAAATCTGTTTAGTGAAATGACAACAGCGGAATGACAACGTTTTTTTAACAAAAAACATAACTGCGATGTTTGCTCCATTCATTTTTCATAGTTCAATGTTTTAGTTGTTAGAAAAAATTGTTCAATGGTTGACTTGTCATTGATCCCATAGTTCAGTAGTTGTTTTGTTAATTTCCCTTATTTAAAAAAAAAAATCTCCAAATCTGATTGTCCCTTGAAAACTCCTTCTTAATGCTTTAAAACTTTCTAAAAGAAAATCGCATATTTTAATCCCTTAAAAACATATTCTTTTTCTCTGAAAAACCATTTGCATAGTGGAAGATTCTTCTCTTTGATCATAAAATAAGTTTAATCATAATACATAAAATTATACTACTTTCTATAATATATCATTCTTACATAACACATGATGAATCCCTTTTCTCTTTACATAACTTTTGTTATAACAACACAAAGTCTTCTTTATCATAGAAATACTTATTCAATTGTCTCCTTCATTTTATCATTTGATCCATTGTCATCATCTTTTTTGTTATGTATATCATATAATTCATCTATAAGTGTAATTGTTAGTAAGAAATGTAAAGAAACATGAGAGATAAATCATCTTTTACAAAACATCATAAAATTCTCTTATTTCTTTCCTGTTTTTATTTTGTATCTTGTTCTATTCTAACATTGGGACATGATACCAAAGTTATTTTGTTCTCCATTGGTGGCATCAACCTCCCAAATCTCCAATGGTACCGTATCACAAAAGCTATTACGTATTTTCTTTCATCTTTATCTTGCTTACCTAGAAAGTTTATGCATGAGAAAACATATTCGCAATTTTTTTGAAAGCATGATGCGTGAAATAATGCAACCTACATGCACTTAACACATTATCATCATCTAAATATAACAACAAATCCTTGAAGCATCTATATAACATAAACTGACAGGTCATCAAATCCTCAATCAACTTTAACATAATTTAACAAAAACTGTAAAATATTTTTTTTTCTAACTTAAATTTATCATTCTGTGGTATAATCTCCAAAAGGCCAAACATATGCATCATTTCTTACTTCTGAACCTTAGAATAAATACTAGCAAGATACTCTTTACTCGACTCCTCTGCTTGTGAACCCTTCAGATTCAATCCTAAAGTTGTTATCCTCGGTTCCCTCCCCTTTTAATCTAAAAGTGGTTGTGTCCTTTGGCCCTGGCCATGACACACAATTACCCCTTACCTTATTTGATGATTCCGTACAGCTACATGCTTCACTCTACGCCAAAAAGCAGCGATCTCCAAACAACCCAAAGTAGAGACCTTTTTCCTTCCTCACGTTCTCTGTACATTTTTCTCTCTCTCACTCTCTCTCTCTTTTCTCAGTAGGGAAACTTAAAATGTCATTCCTTTGCTTCTTCCTTCGATTTAATAAACAAATAAATTTCATGAATCTCGTAGACATTCGCCAACAACTTCTAGGTGGCACCACATTCAATTGCCACATGTACGAGCATGTCGTTTAATGAGGATTATGAAATCGTAATGTTGAAATGTTCGCTGAAGAAAAGCCGAAACACTTGCTGGAAAGGAGTAGTTTTGTAATACCCTGATTTTCCCTAACAGAATTATGTAAGGATAATGAAAAATTAATCAGGTGTAATTGGACAATTGAAGATTTATTTGGGGGATTAATTAAATAAAAAGAAGAAATTAAATTAAAATAAAATAATTAATTAAATAAATTGGGAATTAAAATAAAATGAATGAAATTAAAAAGGAAAAGAAAATTTGAAGAAATGGAGGAAGTGAACCGGTTCATCCCTGAACTGGTTCGGTCTTCTCATTTAGAAAAGAATTGTCTCGCGACCATTTAGAGAGGAAGAGAGAGACTTGAGGGAGACAAGGGAGACGGTAGACTAGGGAAATCCTTCTTCACGTAGCTGGAATTTGATGGACAGGAGTTCGAACGGAGGGTCTTGTTCGGGCGTGAACGAGATTGTCACCGTCTGGTCGGTTTGACTACGGGGCTAGGGCTTGGAACAACTGAACCCGCGAGGGGCGAGCGAAACCGTGTGCTCGCGGGTTGCAATGTTCGCAGCGCCTATCCAAGGTGAATGTTTGGCGAAGCGGGATGAGGATTTTGAATCGAACGGCAGTGACAACCGCCGCCGACAGTGCAAGGTAAGGGGTTCCCCTATGGTTTTGGCTTCTCAGTCTCAAATGTCGGGCATTGTCAAATTGTTTAGTTCTATTTTTAATGTTGAATTCATCTTTGTGTTTTTGTTTTGGATTTCTGTGCGATGGAATGTCTCTTTGGACGGACTGGTTGAGAGTGAGCATGCTTTTGGAGGAATTAAGGGAGACAAAGTGATGAAGAGGACTTCTCTGGGAAGAAGTAAAGTTTTGGATATGAAGTAAAGTAACAGAAAATAAAAAGATAGAAAGGAGGAGAAAAATTGGTGATGTCCTCTACTGCTCTCGACTGCGCTTCGAGTGAGTTTGAAGGTCTTAAAGAGGAAGGAGGAAGTGCAAAAACGCATTACAGACGCCAGGTAAGAAATAGTGCATGTGGTTGGCTAGTGGAGGCCTACATTATGAGATAGAGATTGTTGTGTTTAATTTACGTATCTGGATTTTGTGGTATGCGATAGGTTGATAGATTCATTTCATGATCCATGTTGTTATCGCACGTACTGTTTTCTTGTATTGTAATCCATGTTGTTATCGCATGTACTATGTTCTTATATTGTGATCTCTGTTATTATCACATATATTACCCTCTATTGATTGTGATTCTTGTGATCCATGTTATTATAGTATTTATAAGCATTGTATGAACATGCATAATGATAATAGACATTAGGGTGATATCATGTTTGGATTGGTATTCACATTGCATGGTAGAGGCATTTCATGGGAGAGACCAGACTTAATAAATGTAATGAGAATTAGGGTTGGGGAGGTAGTTCGGATTCTAATAGGGAGACTCGAGATTAAATCTTTCCCTCGTCAGGATGTGAGAGCCTGTCTCCTGAGAGTTAGTTTCTAGTCATAACTATTCTCCTCGTTCAGATTATAACTGGGAGGCTCAAGATTATACCCTTCCCTTGATGGGATGCGAGAGCCTGTCTCCTGAGTGAAAGTTCACACCTAATGTTCCAGCTCAATGTATGAGTCAGTTTGTCTGATATTTCTCCTATGAAACATCCGTTAATTTCTTCTCTATGAGGGATGTCCGTTCATCAATAAAGGACATCCATTCCTCAACAATCTTTCCTCCTTTTGTTCCAAACAATGTCGTCCCATTTAAATCTTAACGTTGTTCTTGTTACTTCTATTTTGGACGTCCTTTGTCCATTAGGGACGTCTCTCTCATCAAAAAGATGACAATCGAAGCTGCTTATTTTCCATCTTCTATAACGGACGTCCATTTTCCCTTGAAGGACGTCTGTCATAATCCAAATGACGCCGTTCCACAAAATTTCAATGCCAAATCTCCCTCTATTTGGAACATTCGTCAACTCTAACGTGTGTCCATTATCAGTCCACATATTTGACCGCCACACAACAAATTCTTATTTCTCCGTTTATTGATAATTCCTTCACATATATTTAATTATACTAATACCATTAAATCTCATTCCAAACTTTCATTACCGATTTATTTTTGGGCCAATAAAATCCATAAAACCACTCCATAATTTTCAATAATTCACTATTAATATTATTCCTAGTCCCAGCTTAATCCCAGGTATTATATTTCTCTCTGCTTAACAAAATTTTGCTCTCAAAATTTGACTAATAAAATAGCTCCGGACACTTGACTTCCATGTCCTCTTTTCTTTCCCATGTAGCTTCCTCCACTGAATGATTTTGCCATAACACCTTTACTAGTGGGATCTGCTTGTGCCCAAGTTCTTTTACTCTTGAGTCTAGAATTTGAACAGGTCTTTTTTCATAGCTTAAGTTTGGCTGAACTTCTACATGAACTTCATCTGCAGGAGGTACCGTCTGAATTGGATCCCCGTGTCATTTCCTTAGCATCGATACATGAAATACATTGTGTACACCCTCCATGGAAGCTGACAGTTGCAATTGATACGCCACCTTCCCGATTCTCTTCGTGATTGTAAAAGGACCAACATACATCAGACTTAGCTTCCCTTTCTTTCCAAATCTCATGGCTCCATTGAAATGTGATATTTTTAGGAATACTGAGTCATCTTCAATGAATTCTAAGACCCGCCGTCGGTGATCAGCGTAGCTTTTCTGGTGACTTTGGTCAGCCAGCATTCGTTGACGGATAATTGTGACTGATTTTGTTGTCTGTTGTATCATATATGGATAATAAAACTCGGCTTCACCTACTTCACTCCAATACAATGAGGATCTGCACTTTCTGCCGTATAATGCTTCATAAGGTGTCATTCCAATAATTGTTTGGAAACTGTTATTGTAGGCAAATTCTCTTAGCGTTTTTGTTAGACTAAGTTTAATTTTGATGATGACTAAAATATTGTCTAAATTAATAAATTTAATAAGTTGTGTTTTGTATTATTCAGATATTATTCTTAATGTTTTTAATATCCATGTTTATTGAAAATACCCTCAAAATGTGTATTATTAATGTTCTAACTTGTTTATCTAAGTCTATGTAGTGTTGCATATTAATTTGGGACTTAGAATAATTCAAGGTTTAATTTGGAGTGGCTTTTGGACGAGTACGGACGAGGGAAGTCAACCAAAACTGGTTTTTGGTCTAGTGGCGGTCGAGCCCAGTCGAGTTTGTAATATTTCTGGGGCTTTTCAGATGAGTTGTGGTCGAGTAGCGGTCAACGATCTGTGACTAAAAAGCAGAACAGAGAGCTCCGAGTGTTTTCGAACGGCTAAAGGTCGAGGAACTGCGACCGAAAAAGCAAAACAGAGAGCTCCGAGTGTTTTCAGACAACTAGAGGTCGAGGCTCTGCGACCAAAAAGTCCAGACCTGTACAACAGATAGATTTCCAATGGTCGAAGTTTCAACTGCTAAATATGCAACGACTATATGCAGTCGACTGAAAATATTGAGGATGAACCAAAAAGTCTGTGATCTATAAATTAAGAAGCACTCTAAGCTCAACACAACTATCGGAGATTCGAGGCGAAGCCTTGCCAAATTCAAGACTCGAATCTAAACCGCTGTGAGCTATTGTAAATCTAATTCTCCCCACTCATTAACTTGTGAGTTAATATTGGGAGAATTTATATTAGTGTTTGAAGCTTTATTTTTCCAATTCTATAATTGTGCTAAATTGTAAAGGGTGATTCCCTAAGAATTAATCACACAAGGGTGATGCCCTGCAACAGTCATGGGCTCGATTGAACGCCCGAAAGTTCAATCAACGGGTGACTCCCCGCAATAGTCATACTTAGGGTGACACCTCGTAATAGTCAAAATGCGACGCCCTTAGAATTAGTCTTTGTAAACAGTTTAATTGACACCCGTAAGTCAATTAGTTAGTGGATCTCCAAATGAAATCTTGGAGCGCGGACCTAGGCAGATTTGTCGAACCGCGTGAACAAATCTTATGCACTCTCTAACCCTTAACTCTTTATATTTATGCATTATCTATTTAATTGTATTTGATAAATCACTTAGGGTTTTAGATAATTTATATATCGCACGAAAAAGTTAGAAACGCTATATTCACCCCCCCCCCCCCCCCCCCTCCCCTCCCCTCCATAGGCGTATATCGATCCTACAAATTCCACCAAGGGTAACATCTTTCCCATCCGATTTGAAACTCAAGCATGCAAGCGCCTCTAGGATTTGAATTGTTAATTCACTCTGACCGTCGATCTATGGATGAAAGGCGGTGCTGAACTTCCAGAACGCAGAAATGAACTGCAGATCCCAATCAGATACAATGGACACCGGAACACCATGCAATCGAACTATCTCCTTAACATATAGATATGTGAATTGGTTCATCTTGTATGTCATTTTCACTGGTAAGAAGTGGAAAATTTTGGTCAGTTTATCAACAATCACCCATATCGCCTCGTGCTCTTTTTTAGTCATGGGTAATCCAGTAACCAAATCCATGGTGATGTGCTCTCATTTCCACTTTGGTATTGACATTGGTAGAAGCATTCCACTAGGCTTTTGATATTCCGTATTTACTTGTTGACATACCTGGCACAATACTCCATACTGAGCAATATTGTACTTCATCACATGTCATAAATAATGCACCTTTAGGTCATTGTACATCTTGTTGAACCCAGGATGGATGGAAAACTCGAAGAATGAGCTTCTCTTAAGATCGCTAACTGTAATAGTGAGTTAGCAGACACATACCATCTGGTTTTATACTTTACGATTCCGCCAGCAGATATAAATTAGTCTTGATACTCCCCTAGACTTGAATTCAACTTGAAGTCTTTGCATTAACCATCATTCTGTTGGACTTCTTTCATTCTCTCAAGTATAGAGAGCTCCAATGTTAGCGTTGACAAAACTGCACTGGAACCATTTGCATATGTACCTCTTGAATATCCTTCTGCAGTCCCATGGGCACTTCTTCGCACATTATAAGTATTTTGTTTTATGTTCAAAAGATACCATGGCTATAAGGTTTTGGATTTAATTTACTTGCTGGTTGTTGGACGAGGTTGAAGATAATAGACTATGATTGGGTTTGTACTTATTTTATTTACTGCTTTGGAGGACTTAGGTAAGGTTGAGGATTAAGTTGAAGGTTATATGTGATAAAAGATAATATTGGAACTGCTTGAATTTTTGTGCAGGATGTATGAAATGTAGCTTTGGGGGAGTAAAGAAACAGATGAAACTTTTCCCAAATTTTTATGAATTGGAAGGGGGATAGGTGAAAAGCAAATCCTGCATGAACTAGATTAAGTAGATAATTAGGCAAAGTTGCCTACATTGCAAAGAGTTAGATAGATGGTGAATTTATTATGGGAAGGAAGAGCATTGAGGGCTATGGACTAAATTGAATTATAAAGTCGATAATTAGTTAGTCAAATGTTTATCCACTCGGTGAGAATTATTAAGGAATTGTAAGAAAGGAATTGGATGCTACTGTTGGATAGTGGAGGTGTCCTATTGTAGGTAAATGTTAAGCAGGGGAAATATTCTTGGAAGTGTTTTGTAATTACTAACTTTCATAATAGAATGTTAGGTCAAGAGTTATGTTCCTACTGGTGGGGGTGATTCTGATTGGGTTACCTTGATGTTTTGCTTAATAGATTTTAAAGTAAGGATGATAATCATGTTAATATTGAGGATTGGTTACTGTGATTGTTCTGCTGTGGGATGATATGTTTTGAGTTAAAAAGGGTTAGACCGAAGAATTTATGTTTTAAACCGATATGTTAGGAAATTATATGGAGTTCAAAAAGAAAATAGGATGTTGGATTTTAGAAACTGTGGGGAGATTAAAGTTGGATTTTGAGTTTAAATAATGCTGTTAAATAGAGGTTGGGAAGTCTATGTGTAATGAGTTAATTACTACCTCTAAGTGGGATTTCAATTTGCTTCCTATAAATTGATGGATTTTGGAAACTGTTAGATATAAATATTTTGATTCATGGTTCTAAGGGATTCTCTTGAAAAAGAAGGAGAATATGATATGTGTTGAGCTAAATTGAAGGATGAAGAATCTGTCTAATAATTTAGATAGTATACTGCATGTTCATGCACATATAGCATTAATAATTGACTCTGATTGGAAGTTAGAAATATATTATTTGGAATGATTCACGTTCTGTGGTAAGTTGGAGTCGGAATTCTGTTATCTGTAATATAACAAAACATGGGTTAGATTTCTGTCATGAACTGGAAGTTGGAAAACCTAGTCTATTTGTAAGTCTGGCTTAGATTAATATTGATGATAAATTTCGAGATGGTTAAGATATTCACCGTTTATCATTATGGGTTTGTTGTAACGACCCGGATTTTCGTAAATCATTAAAATGCGTAAAAATTTAAAATTTTCTTTTAAAACAAATCAGAGTGCATAAATCTGAATCACTACTAACTCTTTCTTAAAACTTGTTGTGAAATGAATACATATGCGGAAGCGTTATTAAATAACCATTTGTAAATCATTTCGGAAGCATAAGAAATCTTAAAAAGGAAATGCGTCATTTAAACATTTCGTCTATAAAATAAAAGCATTTCGTCTAATAAATCTTGACCACTACTTCATGGATTCATAACCGTTTACTTTCATTTGTTCATCATTGTTTACTTTCTTTTACCTTTGCCTTGCCAACCCAAATCTCATATGCGTGAAATCATCCATCCCTGCTCTGTTACGTGTTCATCATTTTCTTCTTATCTGTTCGTCGTTTTACCTACACCACAAGTAAGGATGTGAGCTTACGCTCAGTAAGGAGATGGGGAAAACAATATGCATTTCTCTCTTTAGTTCTTGTTGGAATGAGGGCCACCCAAACCAACTCTTTCAGTACTTTCGTTTTCTTTGTTCGTTCTTTTAAACTCGTACATCGAGCTTGGAGATTAAAGGTTTTCCTTTGAGATGACATAGCTGTACGGAATCTAATCTCCTGTGTGCATACTAGTTCCTTTCCCGATTTGGTAAGGGTGTATCCTAGCAGCTAGGTTAGATCCGGACTACCCATCTACCTCAACTCTCTTTCCCGACATATACCCGCTTTTAGGGTTCTTTCTTTCTGTCCCGGCATATACCCGCCTTTAGGGTTCTTTCTTTCTGTCCCAGCATATACCTGTCTTTAGGGTTCTTTCTTTCTTTTCCGGCATATACCCGCCTTTAGGGTTCTTTCTTTCTTTTTCGGCATATACCCTCCTTTAGGGTTCTTTCTTTCTTTTCCGGCATATACCCGCTTTTAGGGTTCTTTTATTCTTTTCCTCACTCATGCATGTGGGTACCATCCAAAGGTTACCCCCTACTTGGTTTCTATTATCATGAAAAAACATATAATAACGAAAATTGAACACATTTAATGAAAAAAAATTGAAATCATACGAAACCACAAAGAATAATAATGATATTGAAACGAACAAGCTACAACAACCATGAAAACGGAATTAATCATATTCTCAGGTCTAGTTGATTACGTGCTTTAACATACAATTAAAAGATCGAGTTAATTACATGCTTTAACATACAAATAAAGTTTTGTTAAAGAATTAACATCCTATCTAGAATCATAGTACACAATCCTCATTTAAAAGAATGGAATCTGAAACAACTTACAACGTTTATGCATCATAATCTTAAACCATTCTCTTTCATTTGTTTAGTTAACTAAACCTTCTTTGTTTAGTCAACTAAACCTTTTTCATCACCTTGTATTTCACATTTCATTCATACTCATTACACCTTCTTGCCTTTAGATAATCATTTTTTAGCTTTCCATAACTACATCAAGACTCATTCATTAATTACTAAGCAACCGTATTTTCGTTCTACTATTTCACAGTCTACATCGATCTTGATAACAGAAACCTTACACACAACAATCACGCTCACATCCATAGTTTAAACAACAAGAACTAACTACTAACCATTTTATAACACCAATTATCAGTGATCACCTAGCGTGCTTCTAAATCGAATACGCAGGGGAAAATTGTCATGCTTTCTATGCCATAATCTACAACCTAGCCATTCATTCATTTCCTTTTCCTTCACATTTCAGTCATGATCCTCATGGTCACTTTTCCTCTTATTTCTCATATTTACTTGTTGAATATAACATTCATAAAACGAGATAACAAGGTAGCATAAAAAACAATACTAATTCTAACTTACACACACTTTACTTGGGTGTAGGGCACAAGGCCAAGACAACCCAAATCCTTACCTCGAAACTTTAACGTGCATTAGCGTTTAGCCGTTATTCTTCTTCTCTTCTTCTTTGTACCTTCACAATTTAATAACTTATAATTATTAATCAAATCAATTAATCATTCGTCGTCTTTTTCTATATTAAATTCTTATGCATCGCTTACTAGAGTTTCCTAAACGAAACCGTTTCGTTAATTATAACTTGGCGGCTTAATTAATTAATCTCAATCAATAGCGTCTAGAAGCTAAGCTTAACGTATAGCGAAAACCAATAAGATTCTATCCATAAATTACTGGCCCATATACCAAAGCCCAATAATAATATCTGAATCGAGTCATAAACTATTTTACCAAATTCTCATGATATCTTTATTCCAATAAGTGAACCGAAACCAAAACCAATAGTCATCTAACAAGGAGCATTATTCATATATTAACGTCCAAAAATGCAGCCAACAATAACCAAACAACGCAACAGTAGATGTCCAATAACAACTAACACATCTCATTATCTTTCATTGTACCCTATTCTTTCCATTAGATCCATGAATCAGACATAACCTTCCAAATAATAGAACAACACACTAACAACACCCACCATGGCTATGACCAAACCAACATCTCAAAACAATCTACTTTAACTGTCATATTTCACTAATCAACCTTCATAATCGAAACTGTAAATTAACAACAATTATTCATGGCATCACAACCAATATTATTTCCAACAGATTATTTCCAACACAACTAACAGATTGATTCTCATTCACAAAAATCTAGAAACTAAAACCAATAGAGGCCGTAGCTAACATATTAACAGTGCAGTGATTTCCATCAAATTTTCCTCTAGCTAGTTCCTTTTTATTGACCAAACACAACATCCAATTAACTCACCACTCAGAGCTCATACATTAATCCATCCAAACAATTTATTTTCCATTAGTATAACCCAAACCCAACTTTTCAGAATTAACCAACAGAGTGTACAATTCCTTAACAGAGCATAAATTTCCATCAATCAATTATTGATTCTAAACAAACTCTCATTCTACATGGAACATACAGAACAACCTTTCTTTTCCACAACTCCACGTTCGACTGAGTTCCAACAACACCACCGAATCATTAACTCCCACAAAACAGAACTACAAAACATAAACCAAATGACTAACAGAGAGAAGGAAACCTCACCAGAATAACTCGAAGACCCAAGGAGCTCCAATCTTCAGCCTTCTCAACTCACCCGAGAGCTGAAAGCTCTCTGCCACTTATATTCACAGCCTCAATTATTTCTACCCCGACAGCCTACTTAATTCAGTCTGCTGCACCATTACCTCCTCGACAAATCCTTGAAGAAGGGCGTTCCTTGTCTCCTCCTTCAATTTGTCTACTTCACAGAGTGTCCCACATCCTTTACTACACTCCGCGTACGATGCCAGCTTTGCATCTCCTTTCGGCAGTGCAACCCAGCTGGAAGGTGGGCATGGTTCAACCCCAACCGTGAGCCCCAATTGCTCCCCTGTCGGAACACCCTCAAACCGACACCGGAAACCAGTCAAAATACGATCACCAGAAAACGAAGGGGAAGGAAGGAATCGACTATCTTACCTCAAACCTACGCCGGAATCGCTGTCGGACCTGTCGCCGGAATCACCTCCGCAGGAGATCGCTGAATCGCGATCTGAACGGCGACGCGCGACGCCGTCCAGACGCTCTCCAGAACGACGCGCAAGCCGCCGCGCACCGGAGTCTGCCGTCGCCACTCGCCGTCGCCGTTCGCCTCGTCGTCTCTGGCGCTCGGTCTCTCTCCCTCGTCGCTTCTCCTTCGGCCTCCTCTCCTCTCGTTTCTCTCTTCAGCACAAAATGGCCAAATCTTTTTATTTTTATTTTTATTTTTATTTTATTTTATTTTATTTCATTTAATCTCTAATTAACCACCTTTACCTTCTTAATCTCAACTAATTCAATAAATCTCATTTTATTCTTCTTCCAAATAAATTCTTAATTATCATCCAATAATTTCCTCTTTAATAATTTAATTAAATTATTTTTAATGCAATTTTAATTCATGATTCAAATATCGCTCGATGATAATTACGTCTTTGGTAATACCCCGATAATTTTCTAATTAATTCAAATATCTTTAATTACTTTTCGAATAATTCTTATTAAATTCTAATATAAAATTTGGGGTATTACATTTGTAGCCTAGGTCGTGTTGAGAATAATATCCTGATGTTTGATTAAGTTAGGAGAAGTTTAAAATGGATGATAGGATCTATGTTGGATTTAATTTAAGTTCTCTATCTCGGGTGAGACTCAATTATGATAACCAGAGATGTGACTATGATCATGCAGATAGAATTGAAGAGAATTTTCATGACAAGTATTTTAAATGCACAACAAAGACAAGTAAGTTGGTAGAAAGGAAGGAACAGTTTCGGAGTATGTGCGCAAGTTTGAAGCCTTATCATGATTTGCCTTGCATCTGGTGAGAAGTAATGAGCATAAGATATACCAGGTTGTGCAATGACTTAAAGTAGAGATTTATAGAGGTGTTGAGATATCTGGTGTTTAAGATATGTCATACTCGGAGATTGTATCAAGAGCCCTTGACATTGAAGAAGTAGAAAACTAGTTCACGGAGCAACGATTCTGCTATAAGATTTTAGCCACACTTACGAGAAGAAAAGGGCAAGTCGAGAGCAGTAAAACAATCATTTGAAGAAGGAAATCCAAAAGATTCTTTGCCTATGTCTACGCTTCAAGGGTCCCCCTTGAAGATTCCTTATTCAACTAACCTCTTCGATTATAAATTATTAAACTTCATGGGCGTCAATTAAGCCTTTATACGACTGTTCACGGGGAGTCACTGTTTTGCTTGACTATTCACAGGGTGTCACCCTAGTTGCAGGGGAATGAGTACAATAAGTGGAAATATAAAATACAACTTTAGGACCTAGCTCTCTCAAATGAAAACTCTCAAGTTTAGGAGTATGAGAGTTAGACTAGACACTCAATTGAATGAAACTCTCAAGTTTAGGAGTAGGAGAGTTAGATTAGACACTCAATTGTTGATGAGAATTTGTGCAGAAAAATCGACAACGTTTCGGTACGATTTTCTCTTGGTTAAATTGCAATTCAAAGTCTCTCTATTTATAAAAACTGTCTGACCGATCGACCGCTCTGTTGTCTGATTGATCGTTTCCTGACCGTTGGAATGTTATCGTTGTGAATTTTGTCGATTTGGTCACCCGCTTCTTTGTCTCTGGTCAACCGCTTCTACGTATTGCAAGAAATTCCTTGGCTCTGTCCAATTTTTGGTTGATCGCCATTCATTCCGGCCAACCGCTCTTTTGCACTTCAGTAGATGTCGAGCAATCTGTAATATTTCGGTCAACCGCTTCTCCTTCTCCGGTCGACCGCATCCTGTTATTCTACTCTCTGAGCAATTTGGTCAACCACCCAGTCGACCTGTGCTTAGTGTTTTGCATATTTTTAATCTTCTATGTCCCAATAATCAACTTATAAGCTACACGGACTAAAATATATTAGTAAAGATTAATACTCTTATTGAGGAGTATTTTCAATAAAGATCACATAGAATCATAATGATAAACATATTAATCTCATACAATTCATAAACAACTTATTAACAATTAAATCACTCATCATCAAAACAATATAAGCCTAAAGTCTCTTAAACTAACAAGTATAATTAATATATTTTCAAAATATGGAAATTAACAGAACAACCACTGAAATATGAGATCAATGATAAGTTAACCATTGAACAAATTTTCCTAACAAATAAAGTATTCAACTATAGAAAATAAACTATACAATCATCGTCGTTACTTTGAAAATGAAAAAATATGATGCTTCCCCTAAAAAATGTCTTATAACTCGTTGTTCACTTCAAGAATTTCTTTGGTTATTGCAAAATTAATCACGTAGTTAATTTCTTCTAAATTCAGGGTTTTGCCCTGTGGGTTCAATAGATTTGTAATTAACACTCATTCATTGTCAATTTAAGAGTTTCTGTTTGTTTATAGGTTTTTTCTAGTAGAGCTCGAACATTGTACAAGAAACGACGTTGTCAAATTACTTAAAATAATTCACAGTTTGATTAGAAAGACGTCTGCGAAAAGTCGTTTTTTCTTTGAGAAAAGTAATCTTTCTTGATTCCTATTTCAAGAATTCACTTTTCACAGCGAAAAATAAATTTTTTTTTAATTTTTTTCTATTTTGTTGATTTTAACTTTAAAAGAAAACCTCTCTTTTCAATCCTTGTCTCATTATCATGCACATTTTGCTATGATCATCTTGACAATGGTATAATTATGTATTTATTCAATAAATATATACGTAAGTTATTTATGAGGGGAAAGATTGAATGAGTTTTAACGAAAATCAAAGTGGCAGGGGATCCTTGCCCTCTCAAAAATGGCGGTCTTGGCTATGGCCTATTCGTGCTCCTCGTGTATACGTGCTCCTTCTGTGCTTCCCTCCAATTCAAGGGTTACAAATTCTCGACCCGCTTCTTCCATAATTCTCTTGAAGGAACCCCATATCCTCTCCAAAACTGCTCGAGGCAGCGTCACGACAGTTCAAAAGCGTCACTCTGAGTCCTACTTGGCCAGGCAATCGCCTATTCTTCAAGTTCAGAAGTCCACAGATTTGGAATCAGCACTCGCAAGGTTCTTCTTAATTTTTTTTTTCTCATTTCGACTTTATCTTCTTTTTCCATGTTCTAGCATTTGGTCGTTTTCTTTAATAGGCAGTGATTTTGTTGGTTTTCATATGAGCTCTTCGATTAGATGAAATTGCAAGTCCTTTTCCCCATCTCATTTATATGGATCCTTTTCTTTTCCAATAACTACAGGCAGAAAGTCGGGGATTCTACTGAAATTATCTACTTTTGGGGAATTTTTTGAGTACGTATTTACCTTAATATTCCTGAGGAAAATGAAAAAGTTCGTCTTACTTAAATTGAGCTCTGTTCACGGGGTGCTGGTTTGGCATACAAGCAATATTTTCAGTATTGGTATACATAATCCTTGCACTTCCCAATAGATAAGTTTCTGTTTACAAAAGATGGAGGGCGGGAATCATATTTCACTGCATCTTTGTTTTCTTTATCTTTTCCCTTAAATGTGGGTGTCAGCGGGCTTGCTTTTAGTCGTGTGATGCCAAAGTTGGTGAGGAGCTTGATGATGAAATGGGTCATTGACTCATTCGAATGAGCAGACAAAGGGGGGATGTGTAGTTTGGTGCCTCACTGTATCTTTTGAAGTGCTTGGAACAAGATTAGTAGAGTTATTTCTTTTATGATGAGAAAGCTGTCTGTGACTTGTCTTAAAAGTACTTTTTGTCTCTACTTGTCCTTTTGAAGTAAATCTATAGTTAATAGAGGGAACATTTTGTAAACCATGTCTTGGTTTGAGCTTTTTTTTTTGTAATACATTATTCGAATGTTTCAAACAACATTCAATTTCTTGAACTACCTATTTTCTAAAAGTTATCTGTCCCTAGAAATACTCAATGAAAATAGTTGTTGAAAAAAATCAGGGTATGTTTTTAAAGGCGTACTTCAATTTGTTTAATTTTTCTCTCCCTCACTAAATTTATGTCTTGTATCTTGGAGAAGCAATTGTGAAGTGAGTTAATGTAATTGCGATAGAAGTTTATATCTGTTCTATGTTTTGTATTGTGAACAACTGTATCATGAAAGCAAGATAATGATACGATCTAAATATAATTTTTTAGATTAGGCGAGACTTTGAAGGTGCAAGATTTAAATGCTATTTTGAGACATTTTGGGATGCTGAACAGAGGGAAGGATCTTTCACAGGTATTTAAACCTTCAGTGCAAATGTCAACTTTTCTCACTATGGAGCATATGAGAATTATTATGATGACTGTCTCTCTGATTAATTGCTTCATTAATTAAACATTTCGTTTCTTCAACTTTTTCTATTATTTCTTTCTTTTCCCTTCTCAATACTTCATCCTTTCATGTATATCTTTGGTTTACTTATATCAAATCTAAACAAAATACTTCAAATATTAATGCTCTATTGACAGTCCTTGTTGCAGTAAGGAAAGTGGTATAATCCCGAGTCACATAAATAAGAAAATGAGAAATTTGGTAGAAAAAATATCAACTTTATTTAAATCTAACAATTAATCAATGTTTCAAGCGTTCAAGGGTTTGGTTTGCTCCCATAAACTGTACACTTTCCTCCTTGCCTTCCTCTATCTCTAATTATCTCTTTTTATTCAAATCTCATCTAATTATCTCTATTCAAATTATAAATCACTTCTTCTAATTAAAACTCACATTGTAGATATCAATATATATCATATCTGTGACTAAGTAATAACTATTTAAAGGATAACTAATAGATATTAAAAAGACTAAACTATCTTTTAGTATTACTTACGCTTTATCAAAAATTTGATCAATTGTCATCACATTCAAGAGTATTATCTATTAGATAACTAATAGATATTACTTAGGTTTTGGTTTGCTCCCATAAGCTGTACACTTTCCTCCTTGCCTTCCTCTATTTCTAATCATCTCTTTTTATTCAAATCTCATCTTCTTATCTGTATTCAAATTATAAATCACTTCTTCTAATTAAAACTCAAATTGTAGATATCAATATATATCGTATCTGTGACTAAAGGATAACGAATAGATTTTAAAAAGACTAAACTATCTTTTAGTATTACTTAGGATTTATCAAAAATCTGATCAATTGTCATCACATTCTAATTAGATTTTTATTTATGCTCTGGTGTTGCTGGACTAGCCTTTTCTTTTGATCCTAATTAACACTTTGTCCGAAGTTCAAGATCATAAAATGATGATAAATTGTAAGTCAGATGTGATCCATTGGGGTATAATCATGGTAAAGGTGAAATCTCAAAGGTTGCCTTTGTGTGGCCAAATTATTATTGGGACGATTTTCCTATTGAAGGGATATATCATTAGTCTAATTGTTATGTAGCCATTGTAGTTGTAGAAAATTAAGGAGGTAATATTTGATTATGTTGCTTTAATTAGTTTCATATACGAGGCTAGCATTAATTTTTGATATTTATTGAATATCTAGATTAGGTGTTCCTATAAAGCTGTAAGTCGTCTATTCTAAATGTACTGTTATTGTTTATCAAATCATTTCTCTTAACTGATAATTATGAGATAGGGACTGAGAGTTTACTCAATCACCTCTCTTGTTGTTGACATGGTTGTTTTGTATGGCTGATTGTTGTTATTGTTACAGATTTTTGATTGGATGCGACAAAATGGGAAGATTGATGTTTCTTCTTATAGTTGTTACATAAAGTTCATGGGGAGAAGTCTGAGTTCTTTGAAGGCACTGGAGATATATAATAGCATTACAGATACATCAATTAAGAATAATATTTTCATTTGTAATTCTGTTTTAAGTTGTATAGTGAGAAATGGCAATTTCGATAGTGGCATCAAATTGTTTAATCAGATGAAGGCGGATGGTTTAAATCCAGATGTTGTTACGTACAGCACGGTATGATACTTAATTACCTGATGACATTATATGACTAATATTCATGACAGCTGCTTACTCATGAGTGCATTTTAATGGCATTAATGGGTTATAATAGCCTATTAGTAGGTTAATAAAAACTTGCTATTAACCCTGTATTGTTGCATATCATGTTATACTTGCACAATTAAGCAAAAGTGAGCATACATTTGGTTTGCCTTCAACAAATATGGTTAATTTGTCACAATTAAACATATTAAAATGACCTAAAACTCTCAAATTAATTTTAGAAAAAGTATTGTTTTTCTCGTAAAATATGAATTATGTGAATTCTTGTGTCAAAGATACCTGTCAATTAAATATGAGTTCTTTTCTACATTATTTCTCTTGAGTGATATTGATAGGTTAGAAGGTTATTAAAGAGAAGGTAGTTAGTTGAGAGTAGTTGTAAGTCAAGTCTATTATATAAAGATTTGGTGTAGTTGGAGAGAGGGAGATATGAGAGTATTTTGTAAGGATTTACTAGGGACTCGAAAACTTAGTGTAGTGAAAGAAGTGTCTTAATTAAGAATAAAGATTTGATTCTTATCAATTTGGTATCAGAGCAATTCGAATTCCAGGCAAGAAAATAAGTACAAGGTCTGAAGCACAAAAGGAAAATTTGATGGATTGGCAAAAAGCGATTATGGGAATTAAGGAAATAATGGATAGCAACATGATATATTTGCAAGAACAGATAGCTCGAATTGTAAATCGGCTGGATGAACATAATTTGTTAGTTAAATCAGTAAAGTTACAGAGGAATACGACTAGCGATCCAAAGGCGAAGGATAGTGACGCAAGACAACATTCAAATCGCAATTTCTTTCCACGAAAACTGGAGTTACCGATGTATAGTGGAATGAATCCGGAGTGGTGGCTGTTACGTGCTGAAAGACTATTTGATATCAATTGGTTAACGGAGATGGAAAAATTGGAAGCAGCGAGCGAGTGTTTGGCTGGTTCTGTTTTGTCTTGGTATCAATGGGAAACTAGCAGAGAATTGAAATACCAACTTCAAAATCAATTTCGGAGTGTGAGGGAATGAGAAGAATACAAAAAAATAATAATCAGAAAAGAAAGGTCGGAGTCAGCGAAGATTGTTGGGGCGGAAAAGAAACTTGAGCAAAACAATAGGAAGAAGGCAGTGACCACAGAGGTGATCGGGGAAAGATGTCAACAACACAGCCGAGAAAATTGTTACAGCGGAAAAGAAGAGAGAACATAGCCTAGCAAAGAATCTTGAGGAAGATAAAATAACAGAAGATGTTGAATTAGAAGTGGAAAGAAGACTAGTTTCTGGTTTGGGCGAGCAAGAAACGATGGTTGAGGAAGTTTGCGCAAACTGGGTTATAGATGAAACTGTAGCTTTTCAAAAAACAGACTTTGATCAGGACTACGAAGAACAAGAATCGATGAAAAACAGTTTATAGGCCACGGCAAAGCAGCTCGAAGAATCGAAAACAGTTTCTGATCACTTGTTGCTCCTCGACGGTGACAGACCGATAATTTTTGGCGCTCCTTTTCTGGCAGAAAAGGAGAAGATGCCAGAAGAGGAAGCTGCAACTAACCGAGAAGGAGAATTGGCTGTCGGAAAATTTTTTTGCGAGCTAACAGTCGTGCGTGAAGAGCTGGGGACGAAAAAATCAAGAAAAGTAGCGATTGCAGGAGAGGAGGAGTTGGCGACAATGGGAATTGAGGAACCGTCGACGGAGGAAATGGCTGAACTACCGTCGATGGAGAAAACTGTAATTCCAAAGAAAGAAGAAATTTCGGTGGAGAAAAAGAGAAATTTCCAGATTTCCTAATGCAAAAGGCTTGCAGNAAATTTCGGTGGAGAAAAAGAGAAATTTCCAGATTTCCTAATGCAAAAGGCTTGCAGGAAGAGACATGTTGGACCACGTCCAACTAGAGCCCATTTAAATAAAAAATGGAATTTAAAGAAATGTAGCCTTTTAATCAAGGTCATTGGGCTAAGAAGTTTAATGGATTATGCAGCGGAAGAAGAGAAAACTTTTGGGCTTAATTCTAGTCTACTTCCTCTTGAGAATCTTGAGGATGACTTGATCGAGACAAAGTTTTACGATTTCAAATTCATTAGATAAAAAGATTACGCAGATGTAGATAAAATGTATTTTTCATTTTCTTCCGCTTTGAGGACAAAGTGTCTTTTTAGGGCGAAAGTAATGATAGGTTAGAAAGTTATTAAAGGAAAGTTAGTTAGTTGAGAGTAGTTGTAAATCAAGTCTATTATATAAAGACTTGGTGTAGTTGGAGAAAGGGTGATATGAGAGTATTTTGTATGGAGTTACTAGGGATTTGAAAGCCTAGTGTAGTGATGGAAGTGTCCTAATTAAGAATAAAGATTTAGTTCTAATCAGATATTTATAAGTTCTTTCCATGTGCAGCACAACTGGATATGCATGGATAACCATAGTTTCCTAGGTGACTGTTTCTATTTGTTGTTATCAGGAATTTAGTTTTCTGTTTATCATCTCAAGAAACAGTGGACATTTTACTTTTTATTTATCAGTGGAAATCTTCAGTCAAATAGCTATCTGGATATACTCGTAATTTATAAGTTTACTTCACTTCAAATATTCATTTGTTAACTTTTGATTGCTTCTTTAGCTGCTTGCTGGCTGTATCAAAGTCAAACATCGGTACTCAAAGGCATTGCAGATCATTCATGAGTTACAAGGTAGTGGAATGCAAATGGATGATGTAATTTATGGAACACTTTTAGCTGTTTGTGCTTCACACCACAAGTGGCAAGAAGCAGAGAGCTATTTCAAACAGATGAATGATGAAGGTCACTCACCCAATGTATTTCACTATGCCTCCTTGCTTAATGCTTATTCCGTTGGTGGAAACTATATAAAGGCGGAAAAGCTGGTTCAAGATATGAAATCAGCAGGGTTAGTACCTAATAAGGTTTGTTGTAATAATTATTTTCATATTAATTTGGTGTTTTTTTCATGTGATATTTTTGGCAGAAAGCAGTACTAGTGAAATTTTACAGATGGAGTATTTAACATTGGATTATATGAATTAGAATACATTTGATGACTAATGATGAAATATATAAATGAATTAATAGTGTTGATTTTTTCTCGTTTTCGATAATGTTACAGGGGAGAAAGACACATGTATTAAAAAAGTCTATGATGAAACAGAAATTACATTTTTCATGTTCACTTCCTAATGCTTATTACGTACCAGTTAACAATGCTTGTGAATTATGCTTGCTCATGCTTGTGCAATTGTAGAGATTTTATATGTGCGCTCTGAGAACTGGTGTATGTGAGTAATTGCATTCGTCTGTGCATTTGATGAATCATCATGCTGCATGAAGAGTTTTTCACCTGACAACTTTGGATTCGATACTTTATAACTATGTATCATATTCTTTGCCTGTTCAGGTGATTCTCACGACCTTGTTAAAGGTTTATGTTAAAGGAGGGTTGTTTGAAAAATCCAGAGCGCTATTACTGGAACTGGAGTCTCTAGGCTATGCCAAAGATGAGGTTTGTCAGTGCCTGTGTTGGTTCTATGTGTGTAGATATGTCCTTATAAGCTATTAGTCTCTTTTTTGTCATTATAATTTTCCATATCTCTTTGATGTAGTTACTTGTGTTTTAAAGAAAATGCTGTTGACATTTAAACGCACATAAACTTTAGGCAAACTGCCATTGTACTTATCATGCTGTTAGTATATTTTCTTTGTTATTTCTCTTCAACTACTTTTGACTCTTTGTTTAACTCTTCGACTTGAATCAATGTAGATGCCGTTCTGTTTATTAATGGACGGCCTTGCCAAGGCGAGGCGCATAGAGGAGGCTAAAGCAGTTTTTGATGAAATGAAAGCAAAACAAGTTACATCTGGTATGTTATTTCTGCTAATTTGATGTTTCAAGAAACTTGTTCCCAAACGTAAATTTATACTTTCACTTGCTTTGAATGAAATGAAAGGCAGGAGCCCTAAATTTATATCGGAAGATTGTTATATCCCTTGATCTCTTGATTATGTTTCACAGTGAATTAATTGGAAAGAAACTTTTATCATTTCCACAATTAGAAATAAGAAGTGAAATTGTTTTACCTGTCTTTCCTAATTGGCAGATTGCATCCATGGAGATCATTATCATGATTCTAATTGGTCAAATACTAGGCTGTAATTTAGGAGATCATTATCATGATTCTAATAGGTCAAGTACTAGGCTGTAATTTAGTTTTCCTTTTATTACTCAAATCTTTGACATCCTTCCTGTCATAGTATTGGTACGTAGCCTGTTGCGGACTATATTTCAATTATGTTAAAAATCTTTATTATTTAGGATAATATTTTTAATTCCTATAATAATTGGTGCATCGGAAGTTTTTTTTCTATATGAAATAGAAAATAAAGAATAAACTAGAGAATAAACTCTCCGAAAATAAAGTAATTCAATATCAAAGTTTAAAATCTAAATTAATGTTAACTACAACCCTTTAAATAGAGTTTGAGTTATGATTTGAAATCTCTAATAAGATAAAGTGAATTTTCTACGAAAAAAGATAAGGTCTATTTAAAAAATTAAAATAAAAGATAAAATAAAACATTAAAAAATCACAGCAAATAGACTTAGGCTTGTACTACATCAATTTCCCCTAAAAAAAAACTCGACCTCAAGTTTTGTAGCTGCTAAGAACTCATTTATGAGAAAATACTTTTTTTTATGCTTGAAGATGTGGCACCAAAACGATCTTCTTATCGAACCACTAAAACATAGGTTTATCGCGTCCTTTATAATTTGCATCAATATCATAAAGCCATAATTGTTCGAATAAGATATGACAATCATCCATAACTACCACATCACAAGTAATTATATCTTTTAAATTCGTCAAGATTGATATTGGAATCTTGCAAACCTCATGTACTCGAACTTGATGACATTTTTTAACCCATGCAACTTTGTACGAGAAAAGATGCTTTTCCATCTGTAAATTCAGGGTCTTTACTGCCACTATCAATGATCTCACATCACAAACTTTGTCACGAATAGTGCATCGTGTTAAGAAGATTTTGTGGTGTTGTGAGTTGTCTAGTTCTTTTGAGGTAAAAAAAAGTCATTGGAGGATGCACACCACTTTGTCTCCCACATCTCCTTCTGCAAATTCACTGTATGCATAAATATTTCCTTCAAAATCGTGTTCATCACCACCTTCCTCTAGAAAATTGACTCGACCCCTGCTTGGGTAATTATTTTAAAGATAGCTTGGTTGGTTGCATAGAAAACTTCTTTTGAGATTAGGATGCACATAAGGGTTGTTTTTGACTTGTTGTTGTGCTCTGAGTTCTTATTTGAAAAACATGATTCTGATTAATGTTGTTGCCATCTATAATTTTTTATCTCTTGGAATAAGTAAACTTTCCAAAGTGTGTTGTAGAAAATTGTTTGGCGTATGAGCTACAGTCTTGCTGATTTGCACTTCTATTTTCATTGCGAGATTAATTGCATCTCGTCTGTCATAGTTCAAACGGTTTGAAGAGCCAATCAACCTTAAATAGTCAGTTTGAGGTCTCCAATGTAGCAAACTATTACCTCACTATGGATAAATTCACCCTCGCATATAGTTGATAAAATACTTTTGTATATTCATTCATTGGACGATTATCTTGTCGACAAATTTGATATTGTTGATATAGAAACTACTCGTAATCAGGAGAAAGAAATCACATTTTTAATGAACTTTTCACCTTGGGCCAAGTTTTGAGGCGTAACTTTCCTAGTCATTAGCGATTAAACTGAAGTTGTTTCTACCATGTAGAAGCTCTCCCCTCTAATTTATATGCCACGAGTTTAACTTAATTTTTTTTTTGCAATATTTAAATAGTTGAAAACATTCTTGGATGTATGAACCTAGTCAAGAAAATCTTCACTATTTAAACAGGCATCGAAACTTGATAAATCTGTTTTTATCTTAAATTCATGAGTATTTGGCCTTCAATTAAAAACTTAATCATTACGGAAATTATTTTATTCGTTAGACGAGATTTTGAACTGTGTTGTTCGAAACCCTAATTTCCTTACCACAAAACCCATCACTAGAGTCGGAGTCGATTTTGTTGCCGCCCAAAGGCCCTCGCGGTACGTTGACATGGTTAGAATGGCTGTTAATTGATTGATTCTGACAGGGTGGGTGCAAAAATTAGAGATTTTGTGAGCTGGAGGGTTGCAAGTCGAAGAGTCGCGATTTCCATCCAAATTTGTTCAGGTCACCACTGTCTAGACGTGGTTCATAGCTAGTTGGCCATGTTTTGGATTGAGGAGGTGTTAGCGGCGATTGTTGGAGCGCACCATAGTTGCTGGTCGGCTGATTTGGTACTGCTCCATTGGTGGTTTCCCTAGATGATCAATCTTGATCTTTGTTCATTTAGGGTTTCTCCTGTGATTTGCAATACAATTTGTTTTCCATCGTTCATCGTGCTCTTTATTTTCGTTTGATTCATTCATGTTGAATCTTTGTGTCATCAGAATATGTTCTGATCGAGAGTCATCAGAGTTATTATTTGAGTAAGATTGTCAAGGGTTTCGTTAATTCCATTGAACTTTCTTTCAAATCATTGAGTCATGGTTTCAGGTCGTTGTTCGATGATTTCAAACTTTTGTCATTCATTAAGTTGAGGTGAAAATCTTTATATTAATACCAATTTGGTGCAGCAGAATTTTTGTTTCGATATAAAGGAAAAACTAGAGAATAAAATCTCGGTAAATAAAGTAATTCACTATCAAAATTTAAAGTTTAAAATTAATGTTCACAACAACTTTTTAAATAGAATTTGAGTCATGATTTGAAATCTCTATTTTCTATGAAAAAGATAAAGTCTATAGGAAAAATTAAAATGAATAAAATTAAATTAAAATAAGAGATAAAATAAATCATTAAAATATCACGGCTCATGGGCTTATGCATGTACTCCATCAATTATGATATTAAAGTTTGTTAGGTATCCCATAAATATTGAATTCATGATAGAGTAATTAATTGTTTAATCTTTTGAGTTGGTTATTTAAATGGTTATAATCATTTGAATAATAAAAAAATAAATTCCTTAAATTATTTCTAAGGTTTTGACATATCCATTCCTTGCCAAATTTTGGTCATCTTGTGCTACAGTATACAATCACTGTCTATTTTTGTGCATTCTATTGCAAACTTGTAGTTTTAATCCAAGACATGGGCGCCGAATAAAAATTATTGCTTCCCAAATTTCTTCAGCAGTTGATTCTTTTCCCTTGTGCGCTTTTTATAGGCTTTGGTTTTCGTGGGCAATTTTTGTTGATGAACAAATTTGATGTTATGGATAGGAATGTAGGCCTAAGGCTAGACCATGCCTTTTTTTGATTATTTTGCCTTGGTGCCAAATATAAATATTCTGTTAAATTTGGTCACAGATAAGACTGGCATGACATTTATTAAACAATATAAGGGTTCAATTCAACTGTATCTCAACTTTGATGTTTCATCCTTTTTTTTCATATCATTTTGTGGTATAGATTATAACTGGAAATTCAAATTTCCTAGCGAAACTTAATTCTTTGAACATTTCAGCCACCACACTCACTTTAGACTATGACAATGTGATAGGTTAGAGAATTAATAAAGGAAAATTAATTAGTTAGTTGTAATCCAAGTCTATTATATAAAGACTTGGTGTAATTGGGGAGGGCGTTATCGAGAATTTTGGGGAGGAAGAGAGGGGAAACTCTAGGGTCTCGAAAGCCTAAAAGATTGTGTGAGAGTGAGAGTTTCTTCAATAAAAATGTAGTTCCTATTACAGTGCTATGTATGATGTATTTTTGCTTGTCTGTAAATCTTCTTGCAGAGCCAAAGTATTTTGTGAAACAATTGTTTTTTTTTTATTTAATTTCTTCTGAGCCATCTTACTTACAGATGGCTATAGCTACAGTATCATGATATCTGCTTTTTGCCGTGATGGGCTTTTGGATGAAGCAAAACAACTAGCAAAAGATTTTGAAGCAGCATATGACAGATATGACTTAGTTATGCTGAACACATTGCTTTGTGCCTACTGTAAGAGTGGTGAAATAGATAGTGTTATACAATTGCTTCGAAAGATGGACCAGTTAGCAATTAGTCCGGATTACAGTACCTTCCACATCTTAATAAAATATTTCTGTAAACAGAAGCTGCATTTACTTGCCTACAAGACCATTATGGACATGCATAGTAAAGGACATCAGCCAGAAGAGGTACGAGTGTTTACCTCTCATAAGAGAACCTGATTATATAATATATTAAATAGTGATATAATAAAAACAGTAAATGTAAATGATATAAATTATGAGAAAACAAAAATGATCTAAACTCACACGAGGAGAAAGTGTCAATTGATATAAAATGATGTAATAATGAGAAAAAAAAAATTTACATTGATCAAAATTTAGTAACTTATGCAAGGAGAAGTAATTTAAACAAGATTTTTTGCAGGAACTTTGTTCTTCTTTGATATATCATCTTGGCAAGATGAGGGCTTATTCAGAAGCTTTTTCAGTGTACAGAATCTTAAGGTACAGCAAAAGGACAATGTGCAAAGCCCTTCATGAGAAGATTCTACACATTCTGATAGCAGGGAATCTTCTAAAAAATGCTTATGTTGTAGTCAAGGTACCTAATACTTCTTAAAAAGTCTTGTGGTTTACTATGACATCATTGATTAGGCTGTAACCAATGTTTGCTCATAGGATAATGCAGGATTGATTTCTTCACCTTCCATAAAGAAGTTTGGAACTAATTTTATGAAGTCGGGTGATATAAACTTAATTAATGACGTTATGAAGGCCATCCATGGATCGGGAAATCAGATTGATCAGGTTACAACAAAAAGAATTATTGATAGAATTATGTGCAATTTCCTTTGTGTCTACTAGGTGTTGCCCTAAGTTTAATGCCTCAATTGTTGATGTTATTTTTGCCATGCAACCTAAATTACCCCTCTGTATGTTATTGCATTTTTTTCTTAATGGAAATATTATATTAAGAAAAGAAGGTATTACATATATGGAGGTCTAAAACTATTCTAGGGTGGAAAAAGATAAATAGAGAGAAGAAGCTTTTTCTTTCCTATGGAAAGAACCATATCTAAGTAACTGAGTGCTAAAATTTTACAAGCATAAACCCCCTTCTCATTAACTTATTGCTCAAAACTAAATTATTTTATCAACGTGGAATCTTCAAAAATAAAATACAAAAAAAAAGAAAAAAGATTAAATAGTTAATATAATGCCCGAAAATTTATTTTCCCTCAAATTTCAAAACTCTAAAAATTTTTCCCAAATTGATTGAAAAATTAGGTTAAATTAGTTTATTGAATACTCTAATTAAAATTTGAAAGTTCTTGAAAACATTATAATTTTTAATTAAGCAGAAGAAAATCTAATATTTATTGAGGAATATTTATTTAATTTATCTTTACTCAAACATTAAATAAAATATGTCCATTGGAATACGGGAATAGAGTTGAAAATTTCTACAAATACACTATTAAATGCCAAAACATGCTTCAATACTTTTATTAATGAAAATACTAAATGATATTAAATAAAATTCCAATAATATCTTTCAAATAAATTCTCATAAGGATTTATTTATCAAAAACGATATTTAAATGATTAAATCATTCATCTTCTTACCCGACGATATCGTCATCTATATGCTTGTCTGCCTCTGGAATATCCTCGACCAGCTCAAAATCATCTTTTATTAAAAATTTACCTACATCACAAAGCTAAGGGTGAGAAAAACTCAATAAATAAAAATATAGGTGCATAATTATATTAATCTCATATTTTATCAAATTTTCATGCTTAAAGTTACATACTTGTTGGAACTCATTTTCCAACTTTAGCATGCTTTTAAATTTTCATTAGTCATCTCAAATTTTTCATGCATTCAGGTTTTCATTAGCCATCTCAAATTGTCGTGCGCTCAGACTCTCATTAGCCATCACTCATGCTTTCTGTAAATTCCATCAGATTCATGCATTCATACTCGCATACAAGATGACCTATCAATTTTGTCTTTCTTTAATTCTACGTCAATGTCTAATCATGCTTGTGCGTTTAAAATATTAGGATTTAAAGCAATAGAATAAAGTTTCATACATAAATTAAATAAAAATATGTTTTGTGATGTAAGGTCGTTGACTAAAATGTTGAAAACCTGTATATTTACTTACCTGAATTATGAGAAAGTAGTATTTTAGGGTTTTCCTCGGCCTTCGATAATCTAATATGTCTAAAGGATTAATTGTGGTTAAATTCCTCCTAATAAAAATATTTCTTGAAAGAAATTGGAAAGAAATTCCTTATCGGTAAAGATCCTTAAACGGTTCGGAGTCGAAATTAAATAGTTTGGGAGAATTTGAGGTTGAATTTGGACCGGATCGGATTTGGGTCGTTTTTGCTGGTCTGGTTTGGTTCGATTTGATTCAGTAGGTCTGGTCCAGTTCAGCAGGTCTGGTCTGGGCAGAATGGGTTTGCTAGTTTGATTCACTCCAATTTAAAATCGGTCTTCTTCTTCATGGTTTCTTCTTCTTCATGTGAGAAATGGCAGAACTCGTTTCTACTACAGGAGAGAAAGAGACAGAGAGAGAGTTTCGCCTCTGGAGACTTGTTGCCGGAGGGAGGGTTTCGTCGCTTTGGGCTCGGCTAAAGGAGAAAATTTCTTCGCCAGAAAGGTAGACAGAGAGCAATGGAGTGGAGAGATTTGAGTTCAGGTGAGTTTCTTCTCTCCACCGCGACTTCTATTTATAGGAAGGATTCACAACCGGATTTTCCCCATAATCCGAGTTTGCAACGGATTTCACTCAAGAAGTTGAAATTGTTGAGTTTCGAAAATCGTGTTCAGCTCAGATTCTTCACCGAACTTGGAGAGATTTTCAATTATTTTATCAGATTAGGGTTAGGGTTGGTTGAAATTGGTTTTGATTTTGGGGGAAAATTGATTTTGATTAAAAATTTGAAAATTCTAAAGTCAAAATTCAAATTTTACTAAACCCTAGAATGCTAGGGGTAATGACTCCCTTTTGAATGAGAATATCCAGAGCAGGTTCCATACTTCTTATGTCAGGAGTAAAATTTGCTTATGTACGAGACAAAATTAATAATTTCTAAATTCAAACTTAATAATTACTTAAAAAAGGTAGATCGAATGGTTCTTTGAATTTTTTTTTCAGCTGAACTACTTATTCTGGTTTGTTTTCTTTCATTGAACTTCCCGCTCACATTGATAACACCTTTAGATCATGCATTATAATGTTATATTTACTTTGATTAATCGTCAAAGCAATTATTAATGTCATAAGAGTACACGACCTTAACTTTTTTAATAAGACGCCCTTTTATTAATACTTTCTAGTTGCTATAATTGTTAAAAGACGAATAATATATTTGTAGCAACATGTTAATTGGAAAAAAAGAGAGTATTGTTCTTGTCTATAATTCATATAAATAGTCTTAATGGAGATGCTTTTTCATATATGCATTATTTAGTTCATGTATTTGTGTATTGCTTTTACTCTTTATTGACAAAATGAGCTTCTTTTCTTGTTAGACCGTATGCAGTAAATAACAAATTCATACATATAGAAGTAAAACCAAAAGTACTCTATATTTAATGTCTTAATGGAGATGTTTTTAGTAACCCAGAGAAGAAGACATTCTCCATTTTCTTTTGCTTTCAGATTCTATAATTTAGTCATTTTGCCTCTTTCATCAGGATTTATTTCAGTTGGCGGTGAGACGATACATTGAGAAACCTGAGAAAAAGGAATTGTTTTTTCAATTGATGCGATGGATGCCAGGTCAAGGTTACGTATTAGACTCATCCACAAGGAACCTTATTTTGAAGAACTCGCACGTATTCGGTCGCAGATACATTGCTGAGATACTCTCAGAGCACCATTTTTTATTAAAAGGTACAAGAAAACTCGTTAAACAAAACACATGCATCGAGTTCTAGCTAAGTTTTCCCTTCTTTCTTTTCGTTTCTTGGTTCGCCTTTCGTAGGATTGTAGAGTGCTTTGCTTCATGCATAAATAATACGTGGTGTTTTGCATAATAGAAAACCACGGATGGTCGAAGCTAAAAAATTCATCAGTTTCTATTTTCCCAATGAATTTAAAAATTTTGATCATCAGGTTCTATTTGTGAGAGTAGAACTGAAAAATTCATTGAAGTGATTCAGGAACTGGGATGCTTTGGAAATATTCTATTTTCATATTTGCTTTTGAAAGTTATTTTAGGAATTCACTGCCCTTCACAGATCTGGCTTGTTTGAATCTAGAATGATGGCATAATTTGAAGTAGTTCAGGAGCTGGGATGGTTTAGAAGTTCTTTTAGGAATTCATTATTACTCTTGGAAGCTTCCATGTCTTGGAGAAGACATGGACGTGGGAGTTGGGATTTGAATAACTGGATATAGATGGATTCTATCTGACCATGCATTTCTTACTAGTGGATCAAGGTCGGAGATGCATTTCCAGACTGCACTGTTGCACTTGAACCCACTCCCAAGTGCAATTTGACACACCCTATCTCCCTTCTTCACTCTTCCTTTTGCCTCTAGATAGCTGAGTTCATACCATACTGACGACGATGACGTATTTCCAAATCGGTATAGTGTCATTTTAGATGCCTCTACGTGATCTTCCTTCAGTTTCAAGCCCTCTTCCACTGCTTCAATCACCACTCTTCCGCCTGCGTGTATGCAAAAATGCTCAAAAGCCTTGATGAAATTAGGCACGAATGGCCCCGGCCTTTGCCTTTCACTTGGCTGCAACCTTTTGTAGATCGATTTCCATGCGTATCTTGCTTGCTCTGAGTAGGGGAGAACTTTGGGGCCAAGAGTTGACATATTTGTTGTTAGAGCCTTGGCCGCAACGTGAATTAGGCTCCGTGAGAGTGACACTCCGACTTTTCCTTCTTCGTCAGCTTCTTGAAAGACACACTCGTATGCTTGCTTGTCAGCTCCCATGTGAGTTCGAATGAGGTGTTGGAGCTCGTATTTCGCCCTCACCTTGTCTTGCTTCTTGTTTGATAACAGGATAGCGGCTCCGCCCATTCGGAATAGAATGTTTGGGAGAAGCATGGACTTTGATTTTCCAGTGTATGCATTCGGGGTCACTACCTCCATACTTATTACTAGTGCTGTTGAGTTCTTGTGCACTCTAAGTAGATCTTTTGCCAAACTTATCGATAGCATTCCGGCACTGCACCCCATTCCCCCGAGGTTGATGCTTCTCACGTTGCTCCGGAATCCAAACTCGTTTACAATCATTGAGGTGATTGAAGGAGTTGGACAAGCGAGGCTACAGTTGGATACGAGAATGTCAATGTTTTGAGGGTCTATTTTGTGCTTGGAAAGGAGATCCGAGATGGTTGGAAAGAGAACTATCTTAATCTCGGCTATCGTCAGGTTCGCAGAAGATTTGGGAGGAATCTCATGCATGGGAAGAGGCATGCACGTCTCGTCTCCAATTCCTGATCTCTCCAAAGCTTTTGCTTGGAAATTAATGCTCTCTCTATCAAAAAGGCCGCTTACCTTTGTATGTTCGATGAAATTTGAATTTGGAACCCGCAGGCTATCAAGAGGCTTATAGCAAGCAAAATCAATGAGATATATGTGGGAGGATCTGAAATGGAAGGAAAGGACTGCTACGAGCAAGGCGATGGCAGCTAAAAAATGGAGTACGTAGACGGAGGATTCCGAGACAAAAACAATTTTGCCTCCAAACAAACATGCGCGTAGTAGCCTCTCCATCGATAAAGGGTTGGAATTTGGATCTCGTGCATTCCTATACATATATAGACACGCCCCACAAGTGGAGACGATGTGTTTGAGAAATTGTGTTGGAATTGAGGGTGCATGCATATAAATCATGTTTACTGTACCTGTCCTGCACATTCTATGGCGATAGGAAACATGTTTTGTTGAATCACAAAGTTAATGTGATGGTTTCATTCAACCACCAAAGATGTTTTCTTCACACAATCTTGGTATTCCAAAGAAACAAATTAGTTTACTCAACAAAGGCCTTATTTTAGTGAATGCGACACTTGACTTTAAGTAATATTGTTCTCTATTAGAAAAATCAGACTTTAATTTCATCTTTTACGTGAATATATTACACAAACAACCAGGGTGGACATGCTCTGGTTCGGTCTAGTTTTGGATTCTAACTGTACCAAACCGAATGAGCCACCCACTTTAGGACAAGTGAAAGCTCAACCAAATTTGGTGATAGGAAGAACCCAACTGGACTAAACTATAATTTTGATGAAATAGAAAAGTTTAGGGTTGGGTTTAGGTGAGGTCTGGTCGGGTTTGAGTTGAGTTTGGGCTAAATATTGACTCTGCTATTCAGTTTGGTTTTGTAAATTTTTGGGAAAATGACAAACCAACCATCATCCTTTGCTGTTAGTGACAAACCAACCATCATTTTTTTTTGCTAACAAATTAACCATTGAACTATAAAAAAACATCGTCCCTTCCATCACCGTCAAAATCTGTCTATTTCGATCCGCCGCGGTCTGAGGATGATCTGCCGATGATCATTGTGCGTCGTTCTGCCTATATAAGAATTGATTGTACGCTCCTGCGAGTATCGCGAAATACGAAATCCTTGGCAAACTAAGTTAAATGAATTATAGGGATGTTCGTTTTATGTTCGAGGGACGTACTTCACGATTATATTGGTAGATTTTTAACGTTCAGAGAAGTCCGGCGAACATAAAACGGACGTCCCTCGGCCAAAAATGGACGTTCGTTTCCGCCTAAACGACATAGTCTTAAGTCGGGGGATGTCTGTTGTGAGACTAGGGACGTCCATTATTGGAAGAACGTTGTAGTTTCAAGTCTAGGGACTTCCGTTGGGAGAATAAGAACGTCCATTGTTGACAGAACGACGTAGTCTCAAGTTGAGGGACGTCTGTTTCTGGATGAGGGACGTTCGTCTTAATCGAGATAGTCCATCCTAGCCGTCAATTCTGATCGAGTGACGTTCGTCCTTGATCCAACGACCAAAAACGTTCGTCTGCCCTCGCCTGCGGAAAATGATAAACTCCATCCTAGCCATCCATCTCGATCAAGGGGCGTTTGTCCTTGATCTAACAGCCATGAATTATCGTCCGCCATCGCCTTTAGAAAATGACAAACTCAATCTTAGCCGTTCATTCTGATCGAGGGATGTCTGTCCTTCGTTCTTAATAAACAGGTCTCTGTTTATGCAAGTAGACAGCGGGACCAAATTCCATACAATTGAACTAAATGACACTTGTTCGTCGCTTGAAGTTTGGTTTTGTAATAAGTATGTCTAACATTAGTAAATAATTATAGTTTTTAACAATTAAAACACTTAACTATGAAAAATAAACGATGTAAATATCGTCGTTAAGCTGTTGAAATAAACATTAAAAATAAGAAGATTTTTCAAAATGGAAGATTCTCAGTTAACTTATTTGAAATCAATTTTGGTATCAAAATAGAAGATTTTTAGTTAACTATTTATTGAAAAATTAATGTATTCCAAGCTCAACATGTTTTTGATTCACTAAGGAAAGTTGCCAGAAAATAGATTTTAGAAACATTAAGTTGTTTGAAATCGATTTTAGTATCAAAATGCAACATTTTCATTTAACTATTTGTTGAAAAATCATTTTACTCCAATCTAAACATATTTCCGATTCATTAAGAAAATTCGTAAAAAAATTCATTGTTTACTATACTGAAAAACAACAAAGAATTCAAAAAATGGAGTAGAAAGATATTTTTCATTGTGGAAAGAATAACATCTGCTGTGGAAAACAATCTTTCCGTTACGAAAAGAATAGTTTCCATTGCGGAAAGTAATATCTCTTGAGTCCTATTCCAAGAATCTACTTTTCGCAGCAGAAAGACAATGTTTCGTAGTCGAACGAATACTTTTCGCAGTAAAAACTAGCTTTCTGTTGATGAAAGTAAATCATTGTTCTTTCTGTTGTAAAAATAAATTGAAAATTTTAATGGAAACATGACAGTGATGTTTGCTCCACTTATTTTTTTATAATTAAATATTTTATTTATTAACAAAAATTATTTAATTGATATTTGGTTGATCTTGCATAGGGGTGTTCATGGTACCGGTTCGGTCTGGTTCTATACTGGACCAGCACCGAACCGGTCGATACCGGTTTTGGATTTTCAAGACCGGTACCGGTCCCATTGGAATTGGGTACCGAATCGGTTCACTCGGTACCAGTTCTAGTTCGGTATCGGGTTGGTACCAATTTTTTTTTTAAACATTAGAAATTATAAAAAAAAATTATGAAAATATAAAATGCAAAAAAAAAAAAAAACAAAACCTAAACTAACAATTTTAAAACTAAGCCACGTGACAGAAAAGTGAAAAACTAATAATTTAAAAAACTAAGCCACAAAATAGAAACTGAAAAATTAACAAAACAGAACAGAAACCATCGATGACTAATAGAACAGAACAATGACTATCAACATTAGCAATATTACAGCAGAAATCAGTCCACTAACCAACAGAGCAATGACTATGATAACATATTGAGATTAACTATCAAGACAGAACAATGACTATCAGAAATATTACAACGGTAACCACTTACCAATAGAACAATGACCATGAAAACAAAATGAATCAGAACAGAATCCATCAGCATCGACACAAGCAGATGCATAATACTTACCTAATAAACACCAACAATCAACAAATTTATCAACAGACAGAAGGAAGGGCGAGCTGAAAATGAATGAATACTGACCGAACGAAGGATGAGTTGGCAATGGAAGGAAAGGCTTGGACTGGAGTTGACCAAGCAAGAGCTTGATCGAGCTGCAAATTAAGACTCGGGAGACATATGGCTGGCACCGGAGGGGAGACGAAGCGTTGGTCGACGGTCGTGGTCGACTGGAGCTCGGGACTAAAGGCTGCCTGGAGCTCGGCGGTAATAGGATGGAACGCCGGCATGGGAGTCGGCCTCGGGACTGGAGGCTGCGCTGGGATGGTCACGGGGACGGGAGGCTTGGGCTCGGGACACAGTGAGTCGGACTCGGGACTTGGGAGACGGGGAGAGGTTGGCTGCTGAGTAGTGAAGTGAGAGATGAGATCTCGGTGCCCTAATTTCAAAATGTATTGTGTGCAGCAGACTGAGTTTTCTAATTTCTCGGTTTTATGCTCGGTACTAGTTCTGCGGTATCGAGAACCGGACTGAGCAAATCGGTTCTGCCCAAACAAAACCGATTTCGATCCGGTACCCGCTAAACCCACACCGAATCGGTATCGAAACCACCGGTTCCAGTTCGATTTTTTGATACTGGTTTGATTTCATACACCCCTAATCCTGCAGTTCAATAATTATTTTATTAATTTATCGTGTTAGAATAAAAAATCTCTCCCTACGTGTTAGGAATAGCCTACTTCAAAGGATGCCAAGTCGATGACTCCGAATAAGCACAGTAGGAGTGTACACGTGGCCTGTTTAACAAGCGAGTATCGACTTTAGATGATCAAAGCAATTACGCTGTGAGTTTTGGTTTCACGCGCTAGGATTCTGGAATTAAGCTTATTTGTTTAATAAAAAATCACCGAAGAGGTCAGATGTTAATCGGACGGTCCTGAATTTGTATTAGTTTTAATCTGTCAGATATTAAATCAACGGTTGAGATTAATTTTCTGTAAATGCGAAATGAGCCCAAAAGCCCTTGAAATATAACAACGTACTAAGCCCATGGTGGTCTTAATCTCTTGACTTTCTGCATCGTTGCGTCAATCTGAGAGAGGAGGAAAGGGTTTTCTAGGGTTTGGTTCGGCTCCGCTCGAGATCCAGGTTTCCGATTGGATTTCTCCCAGGCATTGCTACGATCTTCTCTTCTCCTGACGCTTCTGTTGGTTTTTACTTTCGCTTCCCCTTTACTCGATCTCTGGTTTCTTCTGGGCTTTTTCTCGAGCTTGGGAATCTTTTTTTTTCCTCTTTTGCTCGTTCTTTTCAAAGCGAATTTTGATTAGAGGGAGCTCTAATTTGGAAGACTGAGGTACATCGTAGAGTTTTGAGCGGCCAGGAAGAATAATTCTCTTGGGATTTTTGCTTTCGCAATTATTGATTGGACTGGCAGTTGGATATACCTGAGCCTGAGGTAGGGGTGCGCAGTAATTGAATATCGTTCAAATGATTTTCAGGAGTACAAGTGAATTATTCTTTTTCGTGTTTTTAGAATCGTCGTATTGGGATTTATGGAGGGGAAAATGATCGAACCGATCAATTTGAACTTTTCATGATTAAGGAACTGGAGGTCAAGGAACGCATCCAAGTTGGCCAAGGGTGTTCATAAACCGGTTTGGTTCGGTTTTGATATCAAACCGAACCACGAGGCAGAGCAGACTGTGGAGGCAGGAACGAACACGGAACACTCGAACCGACCCGAATCGACCAATTTCAGTTCGAATCTTCGATTCCGGTTTGGTTTGCACACCCCTCAAGTTGGCTGCTGCATTCCGTACTAAGTATAGAAATATTTTAATTATTTATAATTTATTAAATATAGAATTATTTAGAGTTAATTAAGTGGGATTGAAGGGGTAGGTTAGTCTTTTCGTAGCTTCAGAGTCATATAACAAGGGAAAGAGTATATTTCGTAATTCGTAGAACCTCTATTGTTTTCAGAGCGCAGCACTGCTGGTTCCTACCTTAACGCGAGAACTTCCTCCGATCAACTTTCTTTCTACGCCGAAACCGTTGAGGATGATATCGTCAGTTTTGTGGATTCCCAAAGGGGTTTTCAAGCCCCTACCAGTGGCGGCTGAGTCTTGCTCTGATGAAGATGCTGAAAATATTGATAGCGCTGCTGCTTCTGTGGATAATGGGTAACAAATTGCCTATTGCTTTTTTTTCTTAATGATTTATTCTTGTGGATGTTTATGATTCTGGAAGGTAAGTTATTTTCGTTTTTGATGGTTCTGTTTTCCAACTGTGTACTTGCTTTCTAATCTTCATGTTTTTACGTGTTAATTAATCTATCCGGTTGTAAGATATGGACTTGCATTCAATTCTTTATGCTTTCCATTTGTGTTAATCTACCAGACTACAATTGATTTTGTAGAGAAAGTATACTCTCTAGTCTTTGGGAAAGGATGGAAAAAGTTTATAACATCGAGCTTTACTTACTGGGTTTCAGGTGTTTTAAGCTGAGTTTATTTTGTTAGAGGTTGTCTCTAAGTCACAAATGGAAAACGTCTGGCCAATTTGGACTAGATTCATGTGATGATATTAGTTTTATTTTATTGGGACTACTTTTTCTTAGATGGATTTTGCATAGTGAAAAAGGTGCATGTATGATCATATATTTTACAACATTTTATAGACTGCAAGCATATTTTAGTTTGCAATCATCTATTATCTTTGATGTAAGCAGACTTCAATACCCTTTTCTTTAATTGTTCATGAAAATGTTTTGCATGGTATGGCATCTGTTAAATCATGTCATTATTATATTACTCCGACAGAATAATCAGTTTTTATGAGGTTATGGTCACAACGTTGGTACATGTGTGCCTTTAGAACATCAAAAAGTTTTTGTATCACAAGCGTATTTGGCCAAAAATTCATTTTTCTCAGCTGGAAAGTTTTATTTATTTTTTATTTTTTTTAATGTCTATTGGAATTTAATTCAGCGCTGTCGTTATGTTATTCTTACATGAGTGATCTATTCAGAATAGAGAGTGGCAACGAGGATGATGAGGATATGGGTGTTGATACATCAAACAATGTGGAGAATGAGGTTGTCAATGCGCTAGCCGTAGCACATGCCCTAGGCAAGGCTTCTGCAAGCTCCAAATCAAAGGCCAAACATGAAGACATTGTTGATGGTTTAATGGAACTTGACATGGATAATTATGATGAAGAGGATGATGGTATCTGTCATTATCGGACTTTATTACATTTCTTCTGTTTTAATTATTCATATTGTTGAAGAGTAAATACATTGTTTATAGTGCACGGTCTGAGTCTTACATTTTATTTTGAAACAGTTGATCCTATATCCTTGAGGCATGAATAATAAAAAACTAAATAAGTTGATTCTTCCTTCACAATATTGTTTTGTTGGACGTGTATCTAAGATATCTCTCCTTACAACTGGTCTCAGGAATTGATTTATTCAGCTCAACTGGTGGGGAGCTTTACTATGCAAATAATAACATGGACCCTTATCTGAAGGACAAAGATGTAAGTTAGAATTAGCCACTAAAATTTTTTTGCTATTGTTCATTTTTTTGTCTTTCGAATCCTTGCGGAGTTCCTTCTCATTAATTCATATAATTTAAGCAGGATGCTGACTCTGAAGAGATTGAGGATATGACTATTAAACCAACAGATGGAGTTATTGTTTGTGCACGTAATGATGATAATGTTAACCAGCTTGAGGTGTGTAATATCTTCTTCTCAACATCTTTTTTCGCGCTTTTCTGAATAAGAAAAAGAATTTCAATCGCTCAACTGTAATAATGTGTCCTAGTAGGTATTGATTTTTGAGGAACTAGATGATGGCGATCCTAACATGTATAATCGCCATTACATACTCATTCCAGCATTCCCTCTTTGCACCGCTTGGATTGATTGTCCTATTAAGGGAGGAGAGAAAGGTGAGACATGCATTATCATTAATATTTCATTTTTAATGATCTAAAAGAAATGTATGATTGGCATTACATGGTCCCACTATCAATGTCTTTGGATTTGGTCTGCTTCATTTTACAACTTGCTTGAGAAGGAAGAATTCTTATTTCACTCTTTCCGGCCTGCAATTGCTTTTGCTTGGTTCCCTTTGTTATCTATAAACTAACGTCATTCTTTTATTCCTTGTTTGGTATAACAAAAATTTGGGCCACTTATGGGGATGTCTATTTCCTTGTCTAGTTAAGATTAGAAGTTGTGACACTCTAAAAAGCTAATTTAGATTTTTGTGAATTTCAAAGCAAAATATTTATTCTTCAAAAAATGAAACTTAATTTTTCTTTTCCAGCGTGAATTATTGAATAATTCATTTTGAGTCGAATGGATTTTTATTTCAAAAAAACTTATTGAGCAAAAACTCTTCTCTGGAATGCTTCATTGCATTTAGTTCTCTCTTGTTACCATTTTTCTTCATTCCAATAGCTCTTGATTACGTCCTACTTCGTGGGCCTTGTATGTCTGAGTGATGTACAATATTCTTACTCAATAGCTTATTTTCTTATCATCCTCTATCAAAGTAACAACCCTTGAGATTTCAATTTTATGATTTTTTGCTGCTGTTTTTGCTCTGTTTGTAGGGAACTTTTTAGCTATTGGTTCAATGGAGCCTTCCATCGAGATATGGGACCTTGATATTGTATGTGGACAATTGATCTTACTAGATTATTCATATGTTTGTCTATGCAAATGTTTGGAAAACTAATCATTCCTTCTGTTTTCAGATTGATGAAGTACGACCATGTGTAGTATTAGGTGGCATAATTGAGAAGAAGAAAAAAGGAAAGAAGGTAGTTATTGTCTTTTAGGCCCAGCCCTAGTTCAAATTTCTATTCATTTCAACGTAATTTTTTAACATCTAGTACTGAGCTTTACGAACCTAAAATCATAGGCTTTTTTTTTTACCAACCTGAATTTTTTTTTAAACAGAAATCAATCAAATATAAGGAGAACAGTCATACTGATTCAGTACTTGGTCTTGCTTGGAACAAAGAGTACAGGTCTATTAAAGCATCTGTTCACCTCCTGTGTTATTTTCAGCTCCTTGAGTTGTGTTTTTACCTTTTAGTTCCAAATCTTCCATGACAAAAAAAAAACAGGAATATACTTGCTAGTGCAAGTGCAGACACAGAAGTTAAAATTTGGGACGTGGCTACTGGGGAATGCACCATTACCATGAAGCATCACACAAACAAGGCAAGAATTAAGCATGAATTACTGCTATATAGAAGTTTACATGTATAATATATAAATAAAGATATGCATGCATGAATCCAGCTTTTCAACTTGAGGTTTAATTTTGATATCCTAACAGAATGGAATGTTTTGCAAATTTCTGGTATCATTGCCTGATGGAACAATTATATGAAACTGAAAACGTGATTTTGAAATAGCTGGTGTGAATATTGAGCGCCCAATAGGGACATAGTGAATGAGCCCAAGGTTTCTTAGAACCCAACGTTTCGTAGAACCCAACGTTTCATAGAACCCAATACCTATTAATCCTCGTCATAGTGATTTTTTACTTTGAGTTTGAAACTTGATACCAAGTGCAAGTAATTTTCATCTTTTGCTACTTCAGGTTCAAGCTGTTGCATGGAATCACCATTCACCCCAAGTTCTCCTCAGTGGATCGTTTGATCGGTCTTTAGTCTTGGTAATACACTCTTTCAAGCTTTGTTCATGTTACCATGATGTCTCCATCATCATGTTGTTTATGTTTATGTAGTAACGAGCTTGAAGCTCTGTTGAAGCCATTAGTAGAGAATTTATGTACCTTTAAACACGAGTTGTTGGTGCAATCTTATTTTGTGATGTTATGATTTCTTATTCCATAATTTTTTTTTGAAAACTAAGTGAATGTACCTTCAATTTCGTGCAATGCAGAAGGATGGGAGGGTACCATCACACGCTGGTTATAAGTGGCTAGTTACAGCTGATGTAGAAAGCTTGGCATGGGATCCGCATACGGAGCACTCATTTGTGGTGTGTTTCACTTTTTAGTTTACACTTCCTTCACATCACATGTTTAGTTATTTGAAACAAAAAAGAAACATAAATGTGTACCTACATTTATGTTGCTCATATTTCTTTCGGCATTTTAAATGGTTGTTGCTTTTGTCATTTTAAATGGCTATTGCTTATCAAATCTTCTAGGCCAGTCTTGAAGATGGTACAGTTCAAGGTTTTGATATACGTGCAGCTGTTTCTGATAAAGCACATGACTCAAAGCCAAGCTTTACTCTCCAAGCGCATGACAAAGCCGTCTCCTCAGTTTCTTATAATTCTTCAGCAGCTAATGTACGCATTTTTGCTGTCTCCCCACTTCCCAACTATTTTCTGCACTCTACTCTCTTCTTTGAAGTTTGTCGTGGAATTCTTCTAATTTATCATTTAATTGTATTTCATACAGCTTCTTGCAACTGGATCTATGGATAAAACGGTACATAACTTCCAGCCTCCTCGCACTATCTAGGATTTATGCACTCTTCATCAATACAATGAGAGTGGTTTTTATTGTTTTATTTCTGCTATTTTTTGGGTCAGGTTAAGTTATGGGATCTATCAAACAGCCAACCTTCATGTGTTGCATCTCGGAAATTTAAAGCTGTGAGTTATAAAAAAAATTCCTTGTTTCGTTAGATAATTCTGAAAGTTTTATGTTGGATAAATCTTTTACAATCTCATTTTTTGTTTGCAGGGAGCTATCTTTTCCATTTCCTTCTCTGAAGACTGGCCATTTTTGCTTGCTATAGGCGGCTCTAAAGGAACACTAGAAGTGAGTGATTATTTGTAACTATAATGTTTATAATTTATTAATTTTCTTGCTTAAAGATCTGAGTAATTGATATAATCTTGGGTGTAACTGAAATTTGCAGGTATGGGACACATTAACTGAAGCCGGGGTGTCTCAAAAATTTGGAAACAATAGCAGGATAAACAGACCTTAAGCTGCTACATCAAGATTTGTTTGACGATAAATCGAGTTGTGGCTTTCTAGGTAGATGTTATGGAATTTTAACAGAGTAGCTTTGCTTAGTGTAACAGCAAAATTTTGAGATCTGTCCATGTATTGATCATTATTGTTGGTGCTGTGATGTATTATAATTCATGTTCTATTTATACGTTTATTTTTTTCATCAGGATATTCTATAAGTTTAAGATGCTTCAAATGTTACAGAAATGAAATATTCACTCTATTTTCTTCTTGTTTTACCCAACTATTTTATGGAATGATTCCATTTGTGTCATCCTTTTCTATGATATTATAGGTAACATCTTGGACCCAGCCAGTCCTTTTTCCGTAAGGTCCGGGGATGCCGAGGATTATATGCTGAAACACGAGCAAGTGACTTATGTCTTTATTGTGGAGAAGATTGGTGATCCTATTTGTATATCAAGTCATTATGAAATTAAGGCTTGTTGTCCGGTTTAAGTTTATTTTTAATTAAGGGCTTTTCTTGTGTTCTATCTGCCAATTTTTTGGGATCCAGACAGATTTAGTGCAGCAACGAATTAAAGTATTTTTTTTCCTTAGAATTTGAGTTGGGAAAATTTTGAAGAAATACTGAAAGAAGATAAATGTTTATGAATCTATACAATTTGAATGTAGAATTTCTCCCCAAAGCCATAGTTTCTGCCTAGTTCTTATTCTGATTTGATTTTCCTCTTTTTGTTTGGATTCTCCAAAAAGAGATTAACTGTTACTGATGCATTGTTGAAGGTGGCATTGGATAAGCAACAGGTAAAACATAGGGTGGGTGAGGATGATGTCCTGCTGGAAGCATCACGGGAGTCCCAACAGCCGATGCCATATGCCCAGGAGGAGCGGCTACAGGATGACCCATCGGAGTTCCATACATTCCAATACCAGTCATATGAGGCTGAGCTCCATGCTTCACCGGCTGTGGGCGGATGGTTCCGGTTGATGGGTTTAGTCCGGTTTGTTGGCCTGTGATGGGTGCTTGATGGGAGGAGACATCTCCATTTTTGACACTGGTAATATCATGAATACTTGATCTTCTTCTATCTCTGTTTATTGAGTTCAATCTTATAAAGTACTTTTGTGCATGGCTAGCTACTTGGGTAGGGGTCCTTGAAATGACAAAATTCCTTGAAATGCTTCTCCAATCTCCCTTTCCAAACTTGTCTAGACCCAGTAAAAACAACCTGAAAAAACCAGAATATGAAGCCTCTTCCATTTTTAAGTTTCCCTCAAAGATTAAGCTTTTGCAATTAGTTGTAATGGAAGACATTGTTGATTCTGCCAAACTTCATTCAAGTCATGAACAATCAAAACAAAACCTCAAATTTTGATGAATCCTTACTCGGGAAATTCTCAAGAGAAGAGTAGGTTATTTGGATTCTGCATATTCTTGAAAAATACCCATACCTGTGCTCTTCTTCTGTCCATGGAATCCCCTTTCGTCGTTCTTGTTCGGACCTCGATCCTCCTTTCCCTCCATGACCGACCGAGTCATTTGCCAGTGCGGCTAACCATTTTTTATCGGCTGCTGCCATTGAACCATGAGAAACTGAACTGTGATGGTCTTTGTTTGATGAAGTAGCCTGCTCCCCGACATAGTTTGGGATAGGTATTCGACCGGCTTCAATGGCAGCCACATCCTCCACTAACACTTGATAGTGTTGCTTCAATTCTTCCATGGTTTTTGTTGGGACCATTGAAGCTATTTTCTGCCATTGCTCCTCTGAATCTTCTTCCCCAGCCCAGTGCGTTGCTATTGCATTTTCTAAGGCTTTATCTTCTTCCTTGGTCCAAACACTTGCACTTGACATATTTTTTTGGTTGTTGTGTTGTTTGAATTCTTGAGTCTGAAAATAGTGAAATCTTCTAGTGGGTTTTCTGTTTAGCTTAATGGGTTTGTCTTGGTGAGGGTGGAGGAGAGAGAAGTGTGCGCAGGATAGAGGAGAGATGAGGGAATATGGGGTGTATAATAAGAAGTGGAATGAGGTGGGCTGTGCCAAAAACTAACTCAATGGAAATGAGGACCACTTTAGAATTGAATGAATGGGCTGTTTGTCTTGTTTCTTTCTGTCAATTATTATTCTTTCAACTCTCTCCCTCCCTCTCTTGTTCCTCTCTCTCTCTCTCCCTCCACCTCACTCTCACTGTTCATGTCTCTGCCCCCCACCCTCTCTCTCTCTCTCTCTCTAGCTTTTGGGAGGGGGGAAGTGGGGCTAAGACTTTCAAGTGGAGAGATTTGGCCATCATGGAAAGCGAAATTTAGGAAAGAGAGGAGAGAATCTTGAAAAGCAATCTCTACCATCCAACCCTCTCTCTCTCTCTCTCTCTACGCTGCCAGTACTAAGAGAATTAGCAATGAAGGTGACCCTTTAAGGTATCCATGTTTTAGTAATTTAAATGCATAAGAAATAAGCTCTCTCTCTCCCTCTAACTTTCGTTTTTCTCTCTCTAGACGTGGCCTGTTTTGTTTCCTAATTTTATCCAAAACGGAGCTACATGTGATCCATACGTAATGACATGCGGACGAGAGGATGAATTTAAAGTCTGTGGAGTGCCCATCAAATTGACAAGAAAAATAGACTAAAAAAACTCATCATTAAAATAAAGGAAAGTGACAAATCATCCATGGTTTCAACTCAATGACAAGTTAATCACTATGGTTTAAATGTTAATAAGTTAACCACTAATGTACGGAAAGATGACGAATCTACCATCGTAGTCACGTTTTTCGTTAAAATGTCGGCGTCCTAGGACGCCGCGGCGGCATCCTAGGAAACCGCTGCGGCGTCCTGCGTTTTTTAGGGTAAAAAATATTTGATCTCAAATTTGAGGGCTTAAACGATTGATTTAGGGGTCGAAACAAGGGGGTCATGGGGTAAACCATATGTAAAGTCGTAGATCTCTGAGAGAGTTTTGATTTGATACCTTCTGCGTCCAATTCCGACACTCGTAGTGAAAGTTATAGTCGTTTGAAGTTAAAAAAGTCGAAAATCTAATAAAAACATTGATTTCGAAGGAGACCGCAGGGGTGTCGTGAGGACACCGCAGGGACAGGGGCGTCGTGAGGGCACCGCAGCGGCTTCCTGATGACACCCCAGCGGCCTCCAGGCAAAACTTTGTGTTTTTCTTCCCAACACACGACACCGTTGCGGTGTTCTGGGACACCGCAGTGGCGTCCCGACTAATTTTGAACGGAGAACGTCATTGCGATGTTAAATTTGTAATTTTCCCATACGTTAGTGGTTAACTTGTTAAGATTTAAACCATAGTGGTTGACTTGTCATTGACCTGAAACCACAATGGTTGATTTGTCATTTTTCCTTAAAATAACATTTATTTGATAGCTTATAATAAAAAAAAATAATTAATAAAACAAACCCTGTATTATTAGATCAACAACAAATCAAACTTTAAAGTAATTTTGTGAACAACTAAAACCTTGAAGTCAAGTTTTTTGGAGTGAAAATGTGTCTTTTGCTGCAGAAGATTAGTTTTCGCAACGAAAAGGGCATTGAGATACTGAAAACCAGTGAGTAAAACTAACTTGATATAGGTTGAAAACTTGAGATACTGGTTGTGCTTGACATTGAAATTGAGTTTGTACTTTAGGTTGGGGTCGTGCTTTACTCTCGAGTTGTATTGAGAAAATTAAGATTTTGCAGTGAAAAATATCTTTTTTGCAACGAATATTTGGTAGATTATTTTAAATTTTTAATTGAAAACGTGAAAGCGAAGTTTGACTGCTTCTGTTTTTTATAATTCAAAATTTTAATTGTTCGAAAATTATTTTGAGGTATGTCCAGACCTAATAATTTATGGTTTGTTTAATTAATTTTCTTGGCACTTCGTAAGATAAGATTGCGTAGTGGCCCAATTTACAAGTTGATTGTTATTTTATATATAAATATCTAATTCTAGAAATGATTATCAACGAGATTTAATCAATAAATAATCATTTTCCTTGAAATGAATATTCTAATATGGAATATATTCTAAATTATCTAATTTTTACAAGTGAATATTAAAGATTGACCCACTAATTTAAGCTGACATTGATCATGTGTTACAACACATAAAACTTTGTGGCATTATTTTTTCTTTATTAGTGAAATTTTAAAAAAGATTATTAATTAAATATATTCAACATCCCTATAAATATTATGATCCACTAAGGAACGATAAAAAAATTGAACAAATGAAGCAGAAAGAGTATTTTCCACGACAGAAAGAGATCGTTTCTGCTACAGAAAGAATAGCTTCTGCAACGAAAAGTATTCTGTCCGTTGCGGAAGGCTATGTCCTATTCTAAAGACTCACTCTTCGCAACAGAAAGAATACATTCTGCAGTGAAAACTAACCTTCCGTTGCGAAAAGTAAGTCTTTGACCTTTTCGCTGTGGAAACAAATTGAAATTATTTAACTACAAGTACTTGCTCGACCCAAAATATAGCTCAAATCGGATATCGAGCATATATTGGATGATTGTTGTAAGCTATTTACATCTAGATTCTTGGACGTTGAGTAACCACTAGACAACTATTATAAGCTACTTAAATGTCTAGAGGCGACATAATTAATGCAAAGTTTAAGGAAGAATGCGAGAATTTTGCGCATTTATCTACAAGAACACTCCGGCGTTCTCTGCACGCCGGCGAAGATTCAGTCACCTTAAGTATCCGTCGTTTGTTGACCAAATTTGAACCGTTGAATGATGTCAAGTCAGTTGGATTAAGGGTCATAGGGGGACTGTCTCTCCTCTGTTTTTACAACTGGGGAGGCGTCGGAGCAATAACGAGCATCGGCTCCCCAAATCAGTAGCAACTCCCACAACATCCAAAGCTGCAATATAAGGCCTCGAAACGTACCGAAAAGACCCTGAAGAACAGATGGACTAGACTCTTCAAGCAAAGTTTTACTTTCCACGGGTAAACTCGAAGCTGGTGGCAAGTTCACCTTAAGCACTCCATTTCTGATCGGAAGCAAAGGTCTAAACACACTGGAGTAAGGATTATGGGCTAAGATTACGACAGACTTCTGTTCTCCACCTCCCCGCCGGTTAAATACGTAATTGATTCAGACTGTTCGAGCCGGTGGAGATGGAAACTAACTCTTCATCCTCGTCGATTATTTCGTTCGACCAGCCATTCTCGGGTTGAGGATTTTCCCGTCTCTGAAACCAGAAGAAAAAGATGAAAGTCATGAATGACAGAACGGTTCTGACCCTCGTCGATGAACAACAGCCTGATGGATAACAAACACTCTTCGATGAGCTGACCCTGTTCTAGATCAAATCTAATTACACAAAAAGCTACCACCCATTTTCGCAGAGATTCGGGGAGAAGAGTAGGAATTTGATCTGACATCACCGAAAAGGAAGAAGATCGGCTCATTTACAAAAAACTACAAAACCAAAATTTTCAGATCCTAACGCCATTCCCCAGATTTTTCAGTCACTCCAAAACGAAGTTACTCGAATTTTCATTCTAGCCAGGCAAGATGGGAACTCTATTTGATATATTTTCTCCAACTAAACAGTTTAATGGAGGATCAAACCTAGCTTCCTCCATCTACTGCAACTAAAATCCGGTTCGAAAACTGTTCTGGTTTAAGCTTCAAACACTGAAATATTGAAAGCAAATTAGTCAAATCGCAAAGTTTAATCCATTCATAATTATTCAATTATCAACTTATCATTAATTTCATAATACAGTAATTATTTTGTTAATTTCTCATAACATAAAAAATTATAATTTTTTAGAGGAGTGAGAAAGTGATAATTACTTTCAATCTTCTACCAATACTAAGTCTTCAACATAACACTGGAAATACAAAACCGTGCATACATAAATTCAAAGCAAATAATATCATAATATATATCGTGATATTTAGACGTGACATGGCAAAACGAGTCAAATGGGTCAAAATTTCAAGTGATTCCCACAAACAAAATGCTGTAAATGAGGATATTTGATCAACTTTGCACCAAACTAGGCATAGTAATTTACACTTGGAAAGACAAAACAATTAGTATCTTATCCACCATCTAGTATCTAAGCCAAGTTCATCAGCTGCTTTGTTTACTTCCAATCTATGTATTTCTCTAGTCAAAGATGCAACTCTACTTTCCCCATCCTATTTCCCATCCTTTTGTCATGTTAACCAGATCAACACTTTCAGCAACATATTTCGCTCGAAGACGACCGTTAACGATCTTCGATTACGCGTTTTTGTAAGTTAAAATCTAAACGTCATATACCGGTAAAAGCTCCTCGATAGAGACGCGACAAATCGGGCATTTCTTGCACTTCTCCGAGCACACACTGCAGTAGAAAACATTTCTGACATTTGGGAAACAGAAAACGGAAAACAATTCTGTCGTTTTCCAGAAAAGTACTGGTTTTTTGAATTGTTCTTCGCGAATAACTTGGGATAGATTGTTTGTTTTTACCTGCAAAGTATTCGATGCCTGCATGGAAGGAGGACGATGCTAATCTCTCCCTCAAAGCAAACTCTACATAACACCTTCTCCTGTCAAACATCACAACCCGATTTAGGCATCGTACAATCGGTCAAATTCAAGAAATCATCGACAGCATCGTCGATTCAACTTTACTTGATAGCTATCAATGACTTTCAATTACTCTATGGTGAGAACATTTTAAACAAGTTGAACTACTGGAAACGAATTCTAAAAACCATTTTTTACAACTGTTCTGAAAACAAAGATTACAGAAGCTGAGTCCTTACATTCTGGAGTCTTTCGTACTCGAGCTGACTACATTTCGTAATTTCCGTCTGCTCGCCAAGAGCAGCTTGAAGTCTCCAGACCTGAGGTCGAAAACACTTGTAATCACTTGAAAAAGTAATGAAGAGATTTGCACAATACAGTACAGAAAATTCAAGTTAGATCAAAAGAGTGTGCTTATGAAAGATCACCTCCTCAGCAAGATCTTTCTTGGGCATTTTTTTCACAATCTCAGGAGGATAACCAGAGAAAGTATTATATCTGTCACAGCAGCAAATACCCAAATATCAAGAGTTTAGATCCTAGAGAGAGTGGAAAATGTACTAGTTTTATTGATCCTAGAGAGGGTGGCAAATACATCATATCTGTATAATTCCAACAGCTCCGCATTTATGAAAGTAAAAAACACTAACCCGGAAGCTCTCTCGTGAAATATTCGGGCCAGTTCCTCACGACTTCCTTCGTCAATTGACCACCAACCCAAAAGCCTGTTTTTCACAAGACAATGAGAGATCATTTAACGAGAGAGGAAAGAGACAAGTTCGATATGGTGAACATAGTAATCCCTTAGACATTAGAATATGGCATTTCCATTGGTTTTCCCAATTATGATAGAGCAACATAATTGAGCAGATAAGGATGAAGTCGACAGATTGTGTTTCTAAGACTCCATGTTTTTACAGATGGTAGTGGAGCTCACAACAGCAAAGTGGATACGACATTGAGATAAATTTGGGTTTAATTCCTAGAAATTGAGTTTGTAACCTTGATCCACGGTGAAAGAACTCGAAACATTCGTTAGCTTTTGAAGAAAATCTGAAATACAACCCATTGCCAAATCCGCTTCGTCGAAGAAGAACAATGCTCTCCACCAACATAGATGCCGAAAATAATACACCAGCACCTTGCAGCAGGAAAAGAGGCGAAAAAAGAGCCGGGATTGGCATATATTTAGCATTAGCAGGTGTTCCCTGAAATTTAAGCAGCAATAGAGATTAAGGGGAAAAAAAACATTGCCATGATTATTTTATTTTATTTTCTTTAATTATAGTTTTTTGATAAGAGATTTTGTACTAAAAACAAAAAGTTGGAAGTCATTGGGGGAAAGAACTTCACCCGGCCAACAAACAGCTAACGAAAAACAATTTCCTCTCGGTTGGAAAGACCCGTATTAAAATGATAACTTTTAAAATACTTAGAAATATAATCCGACTTATCAATAAGAAAAAATTAACCCGTTTCATAAATCATTATGCAAAGACTTATCTACAAAAATGATCACATTTCGATGAAACCAAGTACCCTAAAAATCGCTAGAACTTCCAATCTTTGAATTAGCTTCATTTTCTTCTTGTGTCCTTCCACCATAATATTAAACTCATTATACATAACATGTACCGTATTATCACTTGCACATGACATACATACCTCAAGGCGCATGCAAAGAAGGATTTGAAAGCCGATAATCGGAAGTTTCATTATATGCCCTCCAATGTCTTGAAGGCCACATATTCTATCTTGCTGCTCGTCTTGTTGGGGGGAGAGTATTAATCCGCCACCCCAATCTAGATATCTAATAATCAAAGAAGAAGAAGAAGTGGCTTCTCTACTGGTAGAGTTTCTGTGAATAATAGGATTAGACCACTTTGTACAGACAAGAAAGGCAAAGCACTCAGCAATACTGCACAAGAAGATTCAAAAAAACAAAAAATCAGACTTGAAAAATAATCAACTTCTGTGGTAATGTGTCATAAGTTCTTTCCTTTCCAAACCTCAAGTAAATAGACGAACTAATACGGGAGAAAAGGCTCGTTAAATTTACCCAAAATTTATAAATAAGTCCCACCAACCGAGAGCGCCAACGTCACCTGAAATTTTCAAATAAAATCCACGAAAACCAATCAGTAATCATTTATTACATATGATTAAAATGATAAAGCAAATAATTGGAAATTTGATATCACAATCTAGGACAAGACATATATAAAGTAGAAAATATTTCACAGTTAAGAACATAAAGAAAAACTCACCACTGAGCTTCAGGAGGGTGAAGATTGTACCAGCGACGAAGAAGACCATGGAAATCACCACCCAGAAGTGCTACGCAAAGGAAGGCCAATAAAACAATCGAAATCACTTTTCTTAAGCGGTTATGGTTTTATGCAAACTTAATCCAGAAAACTGTACTTGGTTTGAATCGTAATCTATTGAGGAAGAATGGAAGAACTTTAGTCTTCGTATGAAAATCATCATAATTGTCAAATTTTAAATCGGTTGGAAGAGCAAATATATTGAGAGTTCTACCATTCAATAAGACTTGGTGACTTACTGTAAGAGTTTCCCACATAGCCTCATCACTCAAGCCTTCATTATCTCCTGGCATAAGAGCCCTACACGTTCTGTAAATGACATTAAAATAGGTAAAAACTTGTTTAAACGCAGAAGAAAGAAACATAATATGCAAGATGTGAGAAGGTGAATCTTAATGCTAAATATTTCTTAATACAGCCGTTCGCTTCTTCCTTTGTAGCTAACGGTTTTCAACGGACAGATGAAAATTCATAAATTGATAAAACCCATTCCTCCAAATGTGGAGGCTGTTTAATCAAAATCATACAAACAATAAATATAAAAAAGAGAGAACATCTCTCTCTCTCTCTCTATCCATCTATATATCTACCTATCTCTCTCTCTCTCTCACACAGACACAAAACACACTCATTCACATTAGAAGCTCCACTAGTTCTTACTTGGCTTGACTAAAAGCACTTGGTAAGATGAAACTGATAGAACTCTTCTGTATTTCTTGTAAACAAATGAATTACAATAACCGTAGCAGACTACATGTCTACCACACCTCCACACACATCTACTATTTCCCTCCCCTCTCTCTCCCTACTCCCTCGTCTTTATATAATAGACGACTTATAACCACTCTCACTAACAAACTTCTCTTTCATAACTCTCATAACCATCATTACTCCCGCCCTAAAAAATCATCTTGTCCTCAAGGTGGAAGAAAATGAAAAATACACTTTATATCTACAGTTTCACAATTTTCTTCCCCAATGAATATAAAATTGTAAAACTTTTTCTCGATCAAGAGATCGTCAAGATTCTCCATAAGAAGTAGGCCAAAATTAAGTCCAAAAATTTTCTCTTCATCCTCCATTAAACTTTGTAGCTCAATAACCTTGAGTAAAAGGTTATATTTTAGTAAACTCCAATTTTCATCTAAATGGGCTAAAGTTGGAGTTAGCCCAACTTCCCTCTTCCACCAATTTAGGGCTTCTGTAAATAAACATAGATTCTTTTCCTTCTTCCGCCGGAATTACAGTTTTCTCCTCAGCCATCTATTCTTCTCCATCGATATTTCTTCTTTTGCTGGAAATACAGTTTTCTTCATCAATGGCGGTTACTTCGTTTCTACCATCGCGGGTCCTTCCCTTCCCATCGTCGCTGGTCCTTCCATACCCATCGTCACTGGTCCTGCCATACCCATCGTCGCGCGCTACTGTTTGCTTGCAACTTACCACTTCGGTCGCTGAATCGCCTTTTCCATCTTCGGCTGATTCTTCCTCTGCTGCTTCCTCTCTTGCCACAGGCGAAAAAAAAATATTTTCTTCCTCTTCAATTGCCTCTTCCTTTTCCGACAATTCTTCCTCTTCAGCCACCTCTGTATGTTTAGCCAATGGCTGTGATAAAACATTGTCTCTTGAAACAATTTTACTGCTATTATAGATTTTTTCTGGATTCAGCTTCTCCATCCAACCACCATTTCTTTGCCCACCTGTTTAAAGTAATTCATTTCTATCTTCCACCATCTTAGACGAATGTATCAAATCCAACAATCCGATTGGTCTCATTAATCGTATATCCTTTTTGATTTCATTATTTAAGTCATTGTAGAAAGCATTGAACAAATCTTTATCCGAAATACCAAACAAATTTGAAACTATGGACTCAAATTCTGTTCTGTATTCTTCCACGGTTCCCTCTTGTTTGAGCGACAACAGCTGTTCACACCCATTCCCATTTCTCCAATGAGCAAAGCGGTCCATAATTCTTCCCTTCAAGATCATACAACTGCGAAAAGGTCTCGCCTTGCTTTCCCGTTGGTACGAGGCCAGAGCCGGACCTTTGAAACACACCATCGCCACATCCAGCTTTTCTTCTTCGGTAAGTCGGTTTAATGAAAAATAACGCTCTGTTCTGAACAACCATCCTTTTGGATCTGTACCATTAAACATTGGAAGTTCCAATTTTTGCGGAAAATAGTCTTGATTAAAGAATTGTCTCTGTTTGCCTTCTCCTGCATTGCGTTTTGCCAATACATTTCTTGGCGCTTCCACTAATTCTGCCGATACATTTCTTGGCGCTTCCAATGACTCTGCTGATACATGTTGCTCATCCAATCAAGCAAGAATCCTCGCCATTTGTTCTTGTAATTGGGCCAAATTGCGTCCCATTGCTTCCTTCCATCCCGCATCCTCTTTTTGCCGTTCCGCTGCGTTTTCTTTCTAGGCTTCCGAGGGAATCATCATTTTCTCTCTCGGACGAAACCATTCTCAGGAAAGTAATTGCTCTGATACCAATGATAGAACTCTTCTGTATTTCTTGTAAACAAATGAATTACAATCACCGTAGCAGACTACATGTCTACCACACCTCCACACACATCTACTATTTTTCTCCCCTCTCTCTCTCTACTTCCTCGTCTTTATATAATAGACGACTTATAATCACTCTCACTAACTAACTTCTCTTTCATAACTCTCCTAACCTATTAGAAACTCACCAAATTTTAATCATCAAAGCTTGGATAATTTTTCATCCGGTCAATTATCGGTGCTGATGACTGAACCAAACTCCGTTCTAATTTATGAACCTTCACTACAGCCTTATAGGTTACATGACAGCACTCCACAGAGTATACCAATTATACATTTAACAGTTTAAGCACTAATACCTTAAAAAGATTTCAAAAGAAATCAGAGATGCCATAAAAGCAGATGAACAGATAGAAAATAGCTATTCTCAGATAACCAGGATTAATCAAGACCAAAGGATATGCAAAATTTGCATCCCCTCAGGGTGAAATGCTATATCACATCATTAGACTAATTAATGCAATGCCAGGCAATCAATTTATATAAATATGGTAACATTCAAGGAAGCTCAGAAATATCGGAGTTCATTTAGATAGTTTATCGCAGAAGAAGTAATACAGAAGAGAGACGGAAAAGAAAAGATAGGAAAAAATTAACCTGAAATTATCAATCAGAATAGTCATTTCAAATGCCAATAATGGAAGAAAAACAATCTTCAAACTAACTGCCGGAAAACCATGAACTGCCCAAGACAGGAAATCCGTAAATTGAGTTAGAAGAACACATAAATAAAGAGATAAAACAGTTGAAGAAGCTACGATTACTGAATCATTTGAATGCACTGCATTAAATAAACTCAAAAGGCACAAAGGGAATTATTGGAACGTCGAAAATATGCTATCAACAGCCGGAAAACATAAAGAGGGAGGGAAATTCGTTGAATACCATAAATGCTCTCAAGATATATACAGAGAAGCAATTCAAATGCGATGAGCAAGGGGGTGGCAACAACAGCATGGCAAGGTGCCCACTGTTAAAATCAATACAGTAGATTCATTCAATAAATCTTCTATTTAAAACTGATGAGAAATTTTAATCAATGAACCTAATTGTGAGAATCAATCCAATAGAAAGATATTATTGCATACATTGCGATTATGTGGAACCGATGGAGCAGGTAATGAGAATCTTCCCCGAGCGACGACTGCGTGAAATGCCCACAGAGGGAAAAATATTATCCTAGTAAACAAAATCAAATATTCATCAATTAGACCATGAAAGGTAGAGGAAGAACACGAAAAACCAGAGGGTTGACCGAGTAAGCCAAAAACAGAATGATGAAAACAAAAGATCCTCGTAAAAACATAATTCCATTTGATTGCAATCTCAACAGCACCCAAAAAGCATGGAGACTTCAAATTTGCAGGTCCATGCGATGAAAAAAAGACTCATCCCTGTTCTTCATTTGAAACACTACACCACACGACATCATAAAAGCAACCACTCCATTTACAATCCAGGAAGTTTCCTCAATGATTGTCGTTTTCTTCCATAATTTCCTCAAATCCTTTCGAGAAATTCACACTCCCCGTCAAAACTAATCGATTCAGTGCCTAAAAAGGGAAAAATCGAAAACAGCAGATAAAGAAGAGCCGCACACAAGTGAAGAATATATTTCCCCAATAGACGATCTGCATGTTACAAATGATGAAACAGAGAGCCGTGAAGCCCTAAACCAAACAGATATTAAAAAGGTAAAATTAGTACCACCAACTATAGAACACGACGTCATCGAGCTTGAAAACGAGCAGAAGCGTGAAACAAAACAGAGAACTGTGGGCAACCAGTGCCTGTACAGCCTTCAACACTCTCCTCCAAGCCATTTTTCACCTCGCCCACCTCCTTATCCTCCTCTCAGAAACTCCAACGACCGAATACCCATTACCCCAAGCAATAAAAAAAGAGACCCGCAAGAAAATTGAGCTTTGAAATTTCTCAATTCTGTTGCTTTCGTCACTACCCTTCACTCTCCCTCACATAAATCAATGAATGAACGCAATTCAGTGCAGAGAGAAAAATGGCGTCAAAAAGTTTTCAACAATACACCACAGGAAAGAGAGAAAAGTAAAAGAAGACTTTCACTTTGATGATCAAAAGACGAAGCGCATTCACTGCTGTTCTCTCGTTATCTCTCTTTCTTGTTCATAAAGATCTTTAAATCTAGTTTCTCTCTCTAACCCTTGAAATTTCCATCACGCATGTCCCCATTCTCATATTCTGAATATTATATACATTAATCGCTCCTTCAAAGCTTAGCTCCTACGCCACAGCTTATGTAGAATATAGACATATCAACGGTTTTCCAAAATATTCGATGGGCAAAATATACATTCTGGAATGTCTCTCGCAAGTGAATCAGGCCCAGCCTAAATCAGGCCTACACGCGGTTCAGCCTGGTTCAACTGGCTTCGGCCTGAATCTTGGTCAAGTTTTGTTGAACAAAAACATGACATTTTAAGGTTTGTCTTGTCCACCTGAACACTAGGAGCCACACGCCACCAATGTAATGAACAAGTTAAGGCTGGCTTTCAATTTAGACTTGGGTCGGCTCATCGGATAAAACCTGCTTGAAGGTCGGGTTTAATCTAGCTTGAACTTATATCAGTGACCTTATATATATATTTTTTTGTATATTATAATTATTACTTTGTTAAGTTTGTTAAAATAATTGAAATACAGATCAAATAAACTTTAAGCATCTAATATAATGTAAGCTGACACTAAATGTGTAGAGATATTTACGTAAATTTTAATATTGGGAAATTAATAGAACAAACCTTGAACTTTGGCATCAGCGACAAATCAAACTTTAAAGAAATTTCACAAACAACTAAAATCTCGAACTATGAGAAATAAAGAAGACAAACCTCGCAGTTACGTTTTTCGTCAAAAAAACACTGAAGTAAATGTTGCACTCACATTTTCTACTTAAAACCCTCCAAGGATGTCTGTCACATAGATGTCCAAGGGACATCTTTCGACGACGTTGGGTGTCTAAGGATTAGCTTTGAGGTCATCATAAGGCTAAGGGACGTCCAAAGGACGCCCATAGTGGCCACTGGACGAAAAGACGGATGTCCGACAATGAGGATGGACGTCTAAGATGAGAGTAAAGAAATAAAAGTTATATCAATTCAACATTAATACATAATCTGAAAAGAGAGAGAGGTTTAAAAATTGTAAGTTGAGAGACCTCTGTTATAAGCTAAAGAACATTCGTTGTTGATTGAGGAATGTTCGTTGTAAGTTGAGGAACGTTTGTTGTGGGTTGAGGGACGTCTATTGTAAGTTGAGGGATGTCCGTTGTAAGCTGAGGGACATCCTACAATGCCTTCGATGTTGAAGGAATGTCATCGTTTAGTACGATGTCTCTCATCCTACGACGACGTCGTCCATTTTAAACAACAAACGTCCCTTTTCATAACGAACGTCCCTAATCATAATATGATGACGTCCCTTTTAAACAATGGACGTCCCTCTTCATAATAGACATCTGTCATCCTAATACGACGTCGTCCTTTCTAAACGACGGGCATCCCTCAATGCATATTCATGAATAGTGAAGTGGATATTTGTGAACAGTGAAACATATATCTGGGAATAGTGAAGCGTATATCTGCATCGAACATGAACGCGTCCATGAATAAGAGGAATCACATTTCATGGATATCAACTTTCTCTGCTTATAATGAACGTCCATCCTCATTGCAGGACGCCCGTCCCTTCATCCATCGGCCTTCCGATGGCCCCAAGGCTGATCCTTGAATGCCCTTCCTCGTAGATTAGCCTTGGATGTCCCTCGTCGTTGAAGGATATCCAAAGTTGATCTTTGGACGTCCATTTGAAGTCCCTTGACATTTAGTATTGAGGGATCTCCCCCAAATGCCACATACGTCCTTCAACTTACGATGGACGTCCCTCAACTTACAACGAATGTCCCTCATTATTCAACAATGTCTGTTGGACGTTTTTAAGCTGAAAACATGACTGTAGCGTTTGCTTCGATATTTTTAACAGAAAATGTGACTGCAATCTTTGCTTTCTTCATTTTTCATAGTTCGAAGTTATAGTTATTCGCAAAATTTCTTTAAAGTTTGACTTGTTACTGATCCCAAAGTTCAGAGTTTATTTTATTAATTTTCCTTTAATATTTTGTCGTGAATAAAATGAGAATTCTAAAAAATTATATATGTAAAGATTACAGATTCCATTTCATAAGCTTGTCAGTTTTCGTTTGAGTGAGAGAAGAAAAGTTTCAATCTCAAAAGGAAAAACTTATAGAAGTTTAATAAAATTAAAAAAAAATGATGATTTGTAATTATTAGATAATAAATAAATAAATAAAATGTAATCTAATAAAGTATTCTAGCTTTACTGTAATTTAAATCGTTTAAATGAGAAAAAATTTGCTATGCAACTAGAAAAATCTTATTCATTGCATTAAAAACTGAGCCGAGTCGAGGTGACTCATTAATTAACCTCTTATATATGTTTTGACTAAACTTATATTAAGCCCATAAACATTGAGTTCATTTATGGGTAAATTCAATTAATCATTCTTTCAAATTCAAGTGATCATGATATAATCAGTGTAATAGTCTATCGACATTTCTTAGTCATGACAAATAATTTATTTATCATATTATTATTATTATTATTATTTTTTTATTTTGATTGCTTGTGCTAGTTTACCATATCGACTAGACGCACAAGATTCGCTAAGTCGATCAAAAGTTTCAAACACATAATTTAGAATATATGACTATTCAATCTTGAAAACAATACCCAGATTGGGGCTTCTTAGTCAGAGTTGGTAGCAAGTCGAGCTAGCCCAATCGACCGAACGGGGTCAGGAACGGGGTCGGGAACGGGAGGGGGGAGGGGGACTTAAATTGTGCTCGTTGACCACATATAGACGACTACATGTAGACGAGATTATTGTTTTGATCATACTATTAACTTCTTGCTCTATTGTATGGCTTGATTTAGAGTTTGTTCTTTTCCTTTGAAGTTAAACAAGAAAAAACAAAAGACAACGTAGAAGGAGAAACACTAGGTCTCAAGAAAAACATTAATTGTCAAATAGTTTCTTGAATTTATTTTTATTTTACTTTAATTTCTATTAAAATCATATAATTATTGAAGCAACTCATTAGTAATTTGATCATTTCATCCATGTCAAGGAATTTGTTTGGGAACTGAATTAGTTTGGTTCCGTTTTAGAGTCAAAACATATCGAACTAAACTCATAATGATATGGAAACTATAACCAAATCTAGATTACACGGCCTTCTAACCCTATGTTTATTTTCTGATTTGCAATGAAAAACTTAAAACTATATATTTAAATTTTAAATTTCAGGATCCTAGACATGAAACATAGATTGAATTCATATAGATTAAATTCATATAGTTATGGTCTTCTGAAGTTTTTGACCAAACGATTTCATTTATTTTTTGTCAGAATATACTCTTATAAGCACCAAATGACTGCACAAATGTTTCCTACATGTGCATACAAAAAGACAATGGAAAACGAGTCATCAAGCGTCCAAAACCATTGAAAATGAAGAGAATTATCGATCTGTAAAGATTCATCGTTTCTCTAGGACGAGGCATGATGATCTGCGGCGGATCATAATCAATCTGCGGAGAGTTGTGATCAAACCGCGGCGCACAATGTCTCGATCCACAGCGAACAATGTCCCAATCCGTAGCGGGATTTTGATATTATAACGTTATTTTTTAAAATATCGATCCACGGCGGATTGAAATCAATACATGTTCGATCTACAGCGAAAGGAAATCAATACATTTAACGGCAAACATGATAGCGATATTTGCGGTGACTTTTTTCCATAGTTCAGTAGTTAATTTATTAGGAAAAATAGTTTAGTGGTTGACTTGTCATTGATTTCAAAGTATGATGGTTGATTTGTCATTTTCCCCATATTTTTCTTACTTTCTTCTCCCTTGTAAACTAGATACAAAGTTTCTTCTGCCTCTTCGTTTTGAGCATAATTCACCATTTCTTTGACATTTTGAGGAGGACTCCAACAATCGCGAACATAGTATCTGTGCTTTTGACAATTGTAACATTGAACACTTGATCGATCATTCTATCTTGAGTGACTTCCTCTACCAAGCTCTCTTAAGAAATTGTTTTTCTCTTAATTGTTGAGATTTTGATGTCCTTGACCTCTTCCTCTACCTTGTCCTCTTCCTCATTGGGATTCTTCCATATTCATTTTCTTTTTACCTTTATCAAGAGCTTGCTGGCCAAAACTCGCTTGATCGGCTCCTCTTTCTTCTTCTTGATTCTCTCTTCATGGGATTGTAAAGAACCCATGAGTTAGTCAACTGTCATAGTAGCTAAATCTTTGGACTCTTCGATAGCTACAACCACATAATCAAACTTTGAATGCAACATTTTCATTGACATGGACGTCTTCTGTTCTTTCTCCATATTTTTTCGTTTGGTTGATGATGGCCAAAATTCTCAAAAAGAAATCCATTATGGACTCAGATTCTTGCATTTACAACTCTTCAAATTCTCTTTGTAGGATTTGAAGACATACCTTCTTTACCTTATAAACTCCTTGATAAGAATTTTATAGAATCTCTCATGCTTGCTAGGCAGTGGTCGCATTTGATACTCTCTCAAACGACTTCATCCAAACATTGATGAATAAGGGTAATAGTTTGTTGATCTCTCTTATACGTTCTTTGGAGAATCTCTCTTTAGTTTTGAGTCAATGTGGAATCATCATGAAGCTTGTCGTATCCTTTATCGATAATCTCTCTTACATCTTGCGAGCCAAACAAAGTCTTCATACAAATGCACTAATTCTCGTAATTGCCTTTGGTAAGTTGAGGGAAATAGAATGACAATGTAGAATTTGACATTTTTACAAGATTGAAAACTAAGGTCTGATACCAATTTGTTGAAACTAGAAAGAGAGATTTTGGAGAAGGAAAAACAAAGAGATGAGATAATTAGATAAACTTTTCTTTCAATTGCTTTGGCTATTTGATTGATACAAAATGTCTAAACTCACATCCTATTCATAAGATTATTTGCTATACATATAAAACAATACATGAACTAGCTACTAAATCTAATTAATATACTAGTACATAATGAATCATCTAGTTACATAAAATACCCATCAATAAATCATACAAGTACATGAAACAATGTATTTATACGTACATGAATGAGAATATTCTAGATAACTCTTTACAAATGCATTGAACTTAACCAAAACTAAATTAAAAATACACATTAACCAAAACATATTATTTGAATTAAGCTTGTAATCTGCGTTCTTAGCCAATAACATGACGAGCGTTGGGGCAGTGACAATGCTTTAGTGAAAAGATTTCAAAAAGTACGTTTATTTTCATTGATTTCATTTTCTAATCAATTTAAAATCCTTTTCGACACTACTATAAATGTAATCGGCCACTATACTACGATTTTTTATCCATCAATTTCAAGTTTATGACAAGAATTTAGATTTTTCAGTTCAGGTCAAAATAGAGTTAAGGTACTTGAATTCTAAACAAATACAAATTGGTAAGTTAATTTTAGATGCGATATCAAATTCAGTTCTCATAAATGAGGAAGTTGAAAGAGATTGCCGTACGAGGGGAGTGTTGAAAGATATTGCCGTACGAGGGGAGTGACTTTGAAGACAAACTAATTCAAAGGTGGAAAACATAATCCAGAGACGTATTTTCAAGAGCATGTGGATAAAATATTAATAATGATAATACAGAATGGTTGCTTTTTGTAGTGACAGAGAGATTCTCAAACCAGTCAATTTCAACGGAAAGGTGGAAGAAGAGGGTGAAAGCATTCCTTGAGAATGGAAAATGGAAAATGGAAAATGGAAAATGAATTTGTGGTGGGGGGAGAGGAGGAGGAGGAGGAGGAGGAGGAGGAGGAGAGAGAGAGTTTTCTTCTAGGGTTTTTATTTATTTTTAATTTTTAATTTGTAAATGGCTTTCATTATCATCCATTCTCCAACAACTGTACATAATTCATCATCCTGTATATTTTTTTTCCATAGTTATCTCTTATCTGAAAGCAACCCTAGAAGAACACATTTATGTGGTTCTGTATAATTATGTCAGTCTAAAGAGGTCAGGCTCAGCTAGAGAGAGAGAGAGCGAGAGAGAGAGAGAGAGAGAGATAAAGGAGATGAAGAGGAGAGGGTCATTTTAACGAAGTGGGAGGTTTAAAGAACGGCATGTATAAATGGAAAAGGAATTTGACGAAGAAAAAAGAAAGAACAGTAGGGTGAAGAGAAGGACTCTCTATTGCAGATAGGATTATTGCCATTTTAATGGAGGAAATCCGAGTGTGATGAGGTTTTTGGCATCTGGTGATTGGCTAGGGTTTCCGAAAGTCTTCTCATTGAGGAAGAGAGAGAGAGAGAGAGCGCATGAGATTCAAAGACAAAAAGCTAAACACAAAAGCAGACGTTGAGGGAACCCAACGACAACATTCTTCTCAATGGACTTGATATTTAATAGATAAGCACGAGGGCAAAAGAGGAGAGAGAGAGAGAGAGAGAGAGGGTTTCTCTTTTTGATGAAAGTGACATTGATGGCAAGAAAACCAGTCAAAAAACCATTACTCTCTCTGTCTATCTCTTGGCAGGCCTCTCACGCTCTCTAGCAACGTGAAATAATTGTACTTCCCTACTTAGGGTTAGACCAAGCCACGTGGATGTGTAAGTGCTAATTGTTTTCGATGTTGTCACACAGCAATATATAAAATTTTATTATATAGTTTTTTCAACATCATATATCAAATTATCAAATTAGCCCTAACCCACTTCCATCACTTAATATGGAATCCATGCATGCTAGACGTTTAGTCCTAGGTCAACAAAATGACTACTTCTCTTCGTTTGATCTTGAGTTCAAGACAATCAAAATGGATTATTTGATAATTTAACTTCTGTAATTACTTCTAAATATTCAAACATATCTAACAATAATTATTTGAAAATATCCAAGTATGATTGGTAAAACTATATCTAAATTAGAATTTTTATAAAGAAAGAGGAAATTAACAAAATAGCCATTAAACAATGATGCCAATCACTACACAATTTTCGTTAACAAATAAAATACTCAATTATAAGTAATGAACAGAGCAAATATCGCCGTCATGATTTTCATTAAAATAATATTTTCTTTCTGCAGTGAAACGTTATCTTTCCATTGCAGAAAGTGAATCCTTGGAATATGACTTATGAAAAATTACTTTCCGTAGATGAAATATTACTTTCTGCTGCTGAAAGTAAATCATTAGAATATGACTTAAGAAAGATTGTTCTCTGCAGAGGAAAAATTACTTTCCGTAGTGGAAGCTATTCTTTCTACAATGGAAAATCTTTTTGCTCTTCATTTGTTTAATTTTTTGTCATTTTTCAATATAGCAAATAACGAATTTTTTGATGAGTTTCCTCGGTAGATCATAAACATGTCTAGCTTAGAGTACATTGATTTTTCAATAATCAGTTAACTAGAAATTTTTAATTTTGATACCAAAATCAATTTTAAACAGCACAACGTTTCTAAAATCTGTTTTCTTGAGAGTTTTTTTTAATGAATTGGAAACATGTTTAGCTTGGAGTACATTGATTTTTCAACAATAATTAACTAGAAATCTTCTATTTTGATACCAAATTCGATTTTGAACAGCTTAACTAAAAATTTTTCATTTTGAAAAATCTTCTCATTTTTAACGTTTTTTTTAACAGGTTAACGACAATGTTTGCGTCGTTTATTTTCCATGGTTGAATATTTTATTTATTAGTGAAATTATTTAATGGTTGATTTGTCATTTATTTAATAATTTAGTGGTTGTTTTGTTAATTTTCCAAAAAATAACACCTGGATTTACGTAAAGAAATCTTTATGAGAAAATACAAGAGTAAAAAAAAAAATTACTATTGTCTGCTTTAACTAAAACACAACTTTTTTTTTGAATTTGACCCTAAAAGGTTTTTGTACTAATTGATGTAGTGAGTCTAAGACCACGACATTTCAATTTGAGATTGTGATTTTATCACTTAATTTTGGGTTCCAAACCCTCAAAAGAATGAACCATCGCTATCACTGTAATGTCTCCCAATTTTTTAGTACAATATTATCTGCTTTTGGTTAAAATCCGCACTATTTTGTTCTTGGGGTTAGCCCAAAACGTATTGTACTAGATAGGGAGGAGAACTCTACTTATAAATCATTCACTTTTTACTCTCCTAAGCAATGTGGGATTGTGCATCCCCACTGATATGAGTTGCACCCTCACAATCAACAGCACTTTAGGTCATCCTTACCTTCACAGGGCGGGTTGCCACAATCACAATCAATCTACTTGGGTGGCTCAATCCCTCTTAACCACATTTACTTTTGGGCTTTGATACTTCTTTGCAGCATCCCAAACTTCATTGAGTAGTTTAATGTTATCTACTTTAGACTGAGACCTACACGACTTTGTTTTTGGGTTTAACACACAAGACCTTGTATTGTTAGATATAAAATGTTCCTTATACAGTGCATCTTAAGACCACAACAACTTAAGATTGTGATTTCATCATTTGATCTGGAGCCTTAAAAAAACTCTTATAAGAATGAGCCATCACTAAAAAAAGGACCACATAAGATAAATATAACATAATAAAACTCATGGTCAAATTTAGTCTTACACCATTTGTAACTGTTGCCGCCTCAAAATAATTGGGTAAAATATTTTTTAATTATTATTTTAATTTATCCTTTAACCGTTAAGTTGGAAGGAATTTTTCCTTATGTGGGGCCTTGATCCCAAACCTAGTTTCATTTAAGAGTTTGAGAAAGACTACGAGAGAAAAATCACTGCTGAAGGAGAACCTTAGATGGTTGAAGATCTTGGTGGAGTAATTCTTTGTGAGTTGAGGGTTTTGTTATTCAAATTGTTCATTGCGAATCAGAGTTTGAAGAACTTGAGTCTTAGACATTCTCAGAAAGTAAAAACTTGATTTTTCTATATTCTGGTTAGTCATAAATTGTGTTAGTCTGTTGAAAAATATGGATTCTGATTTGGAGAATGAAAATTAGTTGTTAAAAATGGTGAAACTTATACATGGAATTATCTCTTAAGTAAGAAATTTTTGAAAAAAAGTTGGGAGTTTTCAAAATACCTGGAGAGTCCTATGTAGTAGATGAGTATCCGTGGAAGTGAAGGTTTTTGCAAGGGAAATGCACACATTTGTGGAAGTGGGCAAAGGAGACGACGCTTGAAGAGTGGACGTCTGAACGCAATCTGCGGTAAACTGGATTTATAACAATGTAAAGGATGTTCGATGAGGGGACGTTCGAACCAGATTCTAAAAGTTGATTATTTTTTTAGATTATTCTGTAAGTTCTCTAAGTTGGTTTGTATCCTGGTTATGAGTTCCAACAAATTTCTTTAAAGGTTTAGAAAAATAAATTGATTTGTATAGAATATTGTGTTAGGTCCAACAGATTAGTGAGAAATTTGTTATGAATTGGATTTTTAGTTGCTTGAGTATTGTTTGGCTATTGGTAGACTATTTGAGGTAGAGATATATTTTATATACAACATTACACTGTTTTTTAAAAAAAATATTTTGAGACATATTGTCATATAAAAAATGATGTGACTCTTTTGATGACTCATAAATTTTTCATATTATCTATTTATATTTTCACTGGATACATTTTAATTGAGCATGCATGTTTAATTTCATTGATCGGCTTGTTTGTGTGAATCAAGTTTGATCGACCTATGGGGGGTTTGTTTTCATTTACGCACATTCAACCGTTGGAAGATATGTTTTGTTTGTTATTGTTAACTAGAGTAATGAGACAACTCTATGTATCGTGTCTCTAGGCGCAAAACCCTAAACCTGATCAGAATTGTTCGTGGCTATTGCGATCACCGAGTATCGCCTTATTGTTATTATCGAAGACATAGTATGCTCAGAGTCCGTTAGTGACTCCATTTCCATTAAAATTTATATTAGTGAGTTATTTTATGTTATGTACTACACTATAATGAGTTGTTTTAAGAACTTACCCAACTGTATTTTATTTGATTCCACATAATCTATTTTAACTTGGCATGGTCACATATTCTTTTTACTATATTATTGAATATAGAGTTCATCCCTTTTAAGTTAGTCAACTCATCCTATACGACTTTACCTCTTTTTAGGATTTAGTGTGAAAAATCCTCAATTGCCAGAGTAGAAGTAAGCTTGACAAATTTTATTATATTTCACGTTATTTGGAGAGACTTTTAGTGAGTTTATATTAGTTAAAATTGTTACCTACAGTTAAGTTTTTAATTATTTTTTTTTTCTAGCACATTATGTTGAATATAGATTTAATTTACTGCTCTATCTTTAATGTTAGTGTTACTAATGGACTATAGTTTTAGCCTATGTCACTTGAGCACTCTATCTTTAATGTTAGTGTTACTAATGGACTATAGTTTTAGCCTATGTCACTTGAGCGTGTATTATCTTATTTGAATTTTTTGCTACTTGTTAAATAAATAAGTTAAAGGATTGGACGATTCTGTTCTTTATCGAGTAGGGTTATTCTTATTCTATGTCAAATTCCCTCTATGACGTGACACCACTAACGCAGATCATCAAAAATAACTCTAACTTGCACAAGATTTCGAGTCATCGAACACTAATTTTCACTACTCAAAAAGAGATCGAAACGACATGCCAGAAAGAACAATATGAGTATCAAAGAGAATTTGACCATCCGAACGTAAGGCTTAGTTTATGCGACACAAACACCTTAAAACCAAGCTAGACAAAGATGTTTCTTAGTGTGATTATACTTCCTCCTATCACCAAACCTTCAATCAATGAAGAGATCATAAAGCAACTCTCACAAACAGCAAAACGGGAGTGCAAAAAGCAGGAACTGGACTGAATTTAATAATATATAGTTTTTCCCTACCCAATCAGTTCCCATGAAATCAGCTCTCAAACAGCCAACTTTATGCTAAAAGAACATGGCTTCTTCTTGTCTCCCCTGAACTTTCCTTTTCCTCTCTTTTTATTTATTCATGGCCTCTTCACCATCTTCATCCAAACTCCATTTCATCTCTGCCATGGCTTAACAGTGTTGAATGTGCTGTCTTTCTCAAGCTCTAGTCCTTCGCTGAAAAGGGTTGTGATTGTTGTCTCTCTCTCTCTCTCTCTTAAGTACCTAATCTCAGAGAAAGTTAATTAAAGACCACTGTCTTTCTCACTCCCTTATTTTAAACGCTGTAGGGTGAGAGAGAAATTTTGAGTTGAGAAAGATTGAAACTGTTAACTGGCTGCACTTGTCTGTCGTTCTCAACCTTCACGTCTTTGTTCAGAGCTATCAGCTTCAATAGCTTGGAACCCATCAGCTTAGGCTTCTGCTGTCCGTTGCCATTCCAGAGAGAGAGAGAGAGAGAGAGGGAGATGTTACTCTCCAACAGCAACAGCAATGGAAGCGATCCCATTTTTTCAGTTGAGCATCCATTTCTGCAAAGCCCTTTTCTCGATGAAGAGGATCAGTTCCATCTCCCCATTTCATCCTTTCACTTTCCCTCTCCATTTGAAGATGACGATGTTTTCCTCCTTCCCCACCAGGAACTCTTCCTCCGCCATCTTCAACAATCTACCAACTCCATACCCAAAACCTCGCCTTCTCTTTCAAACACAAATCACAAAGTTGCTCAAACGCCACCGAAAGATCATCAGATCCAAAGAAGAAAATCTTCCGATAGACACAGCAAGATCAACACTCTTAAAGGACCAAGAGATCGACGAATGAGACTTTCCCGCCAAGTTGCTCGAGATCTTTTCGGGCTTCAAGACATGCTATCAGTCGACAAGGCCAGCAAAACTGTCGAATGGCTGCTTATACAATCAAAGCCAGCAATACAGAAGCTAGAGAAAGAGCTCTACGGCAGTGAACTGAAGAGATCAACTTCACTATCCGAGGGCGAGGTAGTATCCGGAATCCATGAAGATCATGCAATCGAAGGAAATCAACCAGTAGTTAAAAAGAAAAATCACAAAGTAAGAACTAAACAGACGAAAAAACTAGCATTTCATCCATTAACTAAGGAGTCGAGGGAAAAAGCAAGAGCGAGAGCAAGGGCAAGAACTGAAAAGAAGCAGCAAATCGGGAGACTAATCGCGATCATCGACGATGACCCAAATCGCTATAACGAAAAAGCAAGCTGTGATTTTACCGCAGTCGGTTCTTCCTTGAGTCCCTTTGGAACTGGAGAGGAATCGGGAGGAACGCAAAGTGACGTCATGAACCCTTGTTTGGATGTTCTTGCAGAGATTCATGAACCAGCCAGCTCTCACTCCGTAGCCCAGAAACTAGATCCAACGGTTGATGATTGTTCAATTATGCCGGACAATTGGAGCCCATCTTCCATTTTCTCTTCTCTGCACAACAATGAAATTTATCCGCAAGAGGTAAGTTCAAAGCAATAATTTTTCTTTTTCTGACATTTAGACAGAGTTTTACATTGTACTCAATTCTACCTATATAAAAAACACATGAACACTGAGCTGGATAATGCAGAAAAAAACAAAAATAAAACCTAATAAGCAGATAATATCTCATTAGAGTACTTAAATCATGGTGATTAAAATGCAACCCTATATTTGCTGATTAATCTATTATTTTGAATAAGATTTACATAATACAATTGAATTGATCGATTCAAAATGTGCAAATTAGCGTGAGAACCTTCGTTTATCGTAGCAAAACAATATTCAAATTGCTGACAGATCCAACCAATTTCGTTCTTTGCAGTATCAGTTTGAAGAATTTCCATTCATCGGAAAATTGTGGAATTTCTATGTGAACTAAGTAGGATTCCCTCTGCAAGAATAAGATTAAGTGGGTTAGGAACTTAGTTTATTGTGGCATTTATTCTTCAGTTTGGAGTGTGTTCTATGTACTCCTTTGCACTCTTATTTTGTGAATAATAATTGTAATTTTGCTTGAATATGTCCTTCTCCCTTCATGACTCGAAGACAGTCTGATTCCATAAAATTAGGGAAAAAAGGCAAAAAATGGTTAATGAAATAGGGGGAAAAAAGGGAAGAAATGACAATAAGATTTACGCAGAAAATCTTTACGAGAAAAAATCACAGACGGAGGGATTCAAAATTGTGAGCGCTAGTGTAGAGTACCCCAGTGCTCCCAGTACAATATTGTCCGCTTTGGGACAAAGTTCGCACTATTTTGTTATTGGGGTTAACCTAAAACGCGTTGTACTAAGTAGGAAAAAGAACTTTACTTATAAATTATTTACTTTTTACTCTTCAAGTGATGTGGGATTGTACACCCTCCCTACTCACAATCAACACAGCATCTTGGGTTATCATTGCCTTCACAGGGCGGGCTGCCAAAGCTAGGCTTCGTACAACTTAAAAAATAAGCATTTTTCCTGTAATTGGCTGAAGACTAAGATAACCTTTTTAAGAAATGATTGATTAAACACACTGAGAGGTGACTATCCACTTCAGCTCATGTTTTCAAACTCCATTAACAACCCATTTTACAATCATAATAAGCTTTGATTTTAAGTAGAATTCTAAATGATATGGAGAACACTAGAAGAATAAGAACAATCAGAACAGAATAATGCTATAAGCAAAACACTCTGTGACGTCCAGTTAGTTCTTCAAAGTATATTTTCTACGTACGTGTACATGGTTAGAAGTAATTCTCGACTGGAATAAAGAGGGAAATCTCCATGAATGTCCTTCCCCTTTCGGATTTTAAGACCAGGATTGATGAGTATTTTCTGAGGAAAATTGCGAATTTTGAACACCCATTTTAGTGGAATATCAAGATTTAGTCTAGATTTTCAACATCTATTGGTTCTTGTTAAAGAAACAATTGCAGTAGTAATGATTCAGAAAACTGTAGACTAGTAAATGCAAGCTGACCTGTCGGCGGTGCTGAAAATGGGGTTTTTATGTGGGTTCTTCTGCCTTCTGCTTTGTGTAGAGAGGAGCGTGAATTCAAAAGCGACATCCACTTTGATCAAATGTGTTAAATCCTAGTTGGGGAGGAAAAAAAGAAGAAGAAATTTTGAGGGAATTAAACTGCTTTGGAAGAAATCTATAATCCATGACATTATTAATAGAGATCGAATGATAACCGGAAAAAGAAAATAAGACGTGTAACACCAGATTTATGTATAAAAATCTTTTTGAAAAAATAGCCACTGGCAGAGCAATAAGTCTATTTTGAAGATCGAAATACAACTGCGAGTTTTGCAACTTTAAGTTACATGAATTTATAGAGAAAACAAAACCCTAAGTGAGATCTACAATACGGGCTCATTGGACTGACCCAATAGAATTAGGATCACACCGAAATCTAACAATTATCTTTTGAAATTGGTTTTTGACTTCATTAGTTTTGCAACTCAAAAGTGATGAATTAAAAGCGAAGGAAGAATAAATAACACCGAGGTTTACATGGGAAATGCATAAGGGGGAAAAATCTGTGTGTAAGTGAAAGAAAACTTAGTATGGAGAAATTAAATTATAGAAGAGATTTCAGGTCATATCAACTTGATTCTTAGTTATTTACTTAAATCTTACGAAAAATCTTTACCGTCTATGTTCAAAATAGAAATCAAGTCAATTAACTCTATCAGATCTAATATCTATTGGGAAATTAACATCATAGATTCTATAGTTTGAGGTCAACGATAAGTCAAACCTGAAAAAAATTTGCGAACAACTAAAATGTTGAACTATGGGAAAAGAATGACGCCGACCTCGCAGTCACATTTTCCATCAAACAGAGACGATCAAGGCAGCAAATACGCGAGAGACGTCGGTCCTGCCTGTTGGATCATGGACGAAAGTCCCTTGATCGGAATTGTGGATGCCCACTCTATGATGGCCAGGAAAGGCTCAGGTATGAGTTCGACTCATATCAGTGGAAGTGCACAATTTAATATCACTTATGAGAGTAAAAAATGCATAATTTATAACTAGGGTTTTTCTCCCTACCTAGTACAACACATTTTTGACTAACCCCAAGAACAAAATCGTGAGGGTTTCGACCCAAAATAGACAATACTGTATTGGGAGCACCGAGGGATATTATAAATGGTATCATAGCGAAATCCCAACCGGAAGTGTGGCAAACGAGGATGTCAGGTCCTCAATGAGGGAGATTGTGGCAGCCCGCTCTATGAAAACTAAGAAAGGCCCAAGTGTAGGTCCAACCCATATCAGTGGAGGTGCACAATCCCACATCGGTTGAGAGAGTAAAAAACAGATGGTTTATAAGTAGTGTTCTCCTCCCTACCTTGCACAACGCGTTTTAGGCTAACCCCAATAATAAAACCGTGCGAGCTTTGGCCAAAAGTGGACAATATTGTACTAAGAGCACCAGGAGATGTTACAAGAATTGACACCAATGATGAATTTAGGGTATCCCCCAAATATAGACGTCCCTCGACCAAAGACGGATGTCCATTTCGACCTGAACAACGTAGTATTAAATCGAGGGATGTTCGTTGTGAGACTAGGGAAGTTCATTATGAGCAGAACGACGTAGTCTCAAGTCGAGAGACGTCCGTTTCGATACAATAGACGTCCGATCTTGGAAGAGGGACGTTCATTTTGGACAAGGGTCGTCCAAATTTGGACGAGAGACATCCGTTGTGGACCAAGGGACATTCGTTGTTAGCTGAGCGACGTCCATTGTAAGTTAAGAGACGTTTGTTGTTGCTATCTTGACGAGAAACGTGACTACGAGATTGAGGTCATTCTTTTTTCATAGTTCAGAGTTTTAATTATTCGTAAATTTTCTATACGATTTGCAGTGTTGCTGATCCCAAACTATAGGGTGTATGGTATTAATTTCTCATATATATTTTATCTAATTATATCGAATACCCTTGTTCATTCTCCTAGAGCTAATGTAACCTAGTGGATGGGAAAGGACACGCTTAATCTATAAAAACATAATCTGTTTTTAGCATAGTTTTAATCCTTAAAAAAGAGAGCATTGTAGGGACATCTCTACAAAGCATTTCATTTGGTAGGCTGAACATAGATTTGATTGTACGGACAATGCACAATTTGATTTGTGTCTTGTAGCTTTTTTTCCGAAGGTCAAGTTCAACAGTGCTAAGGTTCAATCATTTATGTTAGCTTAGATATCAATTAGTGATTTCTTCTTCTCAGATTTGATTTGGTTTTGAACTTGAACTCAATAGTTTTGAGCCGAGTTTACTCGTATGGCTTCTTCAGAATAAAATTGAGCTACTAAAATGCATAAAAAAAATGTATTGTTTTAACAATTGATAGTCTAATTGTAAATATTGAGATGGAATCAAGTATAGAGAGAGAGAGAGAGAGGAGATTCTTTCCTCAAGCATTCAAGGCAGTATAGAGAGTAAGAATGAACAAAAATCAGAACGGCAAAACAGACTTTCTCAGATCTATCATTCTCCGGTCTGAGAAGAGAAGGCAGTGCCCTAGACGCACCAGATCAGATCTACAATCTCAGGTAAAACACTAACCCTAGCCAAATATTGTAAGAATCTACACAAGGACTTGAAAAAAACCACCCCATTTACTTGCTTCAAAAAACTCAAATCTAATGAGTGCAAGATTCTTGTTTTTTTTTTTTTTTAAATTTGGGTGAAAACCCCTTTTAAACAATGAATAATTACAGAAAAAAGCTTGAAGTTCCCTTCTTTTATTTTTCCTTGATTTATCTTTCTAAGTTGGAACAAGGCGTGCGAACGCTCAGTGATGACAGACGAAATAAAACCCTAGAAAAATGAATCAGAAGCTTGATTTATCTTGTAGCTTTTATATACTCTGTGAAAACCCTTTTATTTATAGAAATCCTTTTCCTTGGGGTCTAGATTATACCCCCATCAAAGCGTTACCCTCTCCACAAACTGAAGAAATAGAAACAAAAAAAGAAAAGAAAAGTTGCAGATGAAGATTAACCTAAATACACGAATCTGCAGGTGTTTCTTTTGAAATCTGTGTGTTTGAGGAAGAGAGAGAAAGAAGGGAGAGAGAGAGAACCCTAGAGGATAAGGATTGAAGTAGATTTGTCTTATTTTGTTTGGCCAATTGCGGGGAAGAAACGTGGGCAATAAGCTGGGTTTGATTTTTGGCCACAACAATCAAGTGCAATTTCTTTTGAATGGAATTACCCTTTGTACAGATGTAATTGAATAGAGAGGAGGACGCTTTCTTTTAGGTTTTTAATGCTTAACCCTTTATTTGTACTATCAGAATTATCACCCCCACACTTTCCACAGCCTTTGAAAACCTACCACCTTCCTAGTGACCAAGTAGTACAATATTCTGTTTTTGATCGAATTAAAGAAGGTAAGATATATATATATTTTTTATTTAAATTTTCTTCAATTTGCCATTTATCAGTTTGTTGGGCTGTTTAGAGCTTTTGGAAAACCTTCACCGAGAGGAAACGGGCATCGAGAGAGGGAGACTTTGTTGGAAGTTTAGATTTGAGTGTGGTAAGTTTTTGATGAGTGAAGTTTCTCTATGTTGTGATGATGAGTTTTGATCAAAAATAGAAATTTTATGATCAAATTTGATCTAGGTTTTGCGTTCTGTCAAACTGGTTGAATTAGTAAACGTTGAGGATTGAAAGATTGAAAAATTGGACGTCTTTAAGAAGTAAATCTCGATTCCACCCTAACATTCATCTATAATTTCGGATTTAAGTTTTGTTGGTGAATTGGAGATTTTGTTTTTTTTAGCAAGATTGGAAATTTATATTCAAAATGTCCCATTGATGCAAGATATCAAGATTAAACGTGATTACGTATGAGTCTAGGTTGTTTTTAGTCAAATTATATGACGAAAAATCAGAATTTTTTGGAGATACGAGGCTGTTTCTCAACACAACAATCAATTGAAGTATATGAGTGGGTGACCAAAAAGGTGTCATACATGCCTGTGGTCGACCGAAAAGTGTTTTGAAAGTTGGGTTTTGTGGGATTACTTCTATAGGTCCCAAGTTGGTTTTTATCCAGGTTATGAGTTTCAACACACTGTTTTTGAGAATTTAAAATAGTGTAATGATGGATGTATACAATGATAGGTTCTAAGGCTTAATGTGAAATTTAAACTTTTTTGAAGTTTTGGATATTTGGGCTAGACTCTGGTAGGCCCAGTTGATATAGGAGTTTATTTTTATGTCCAACATTACATCATTTTCTATTATTTTGAGACGTATTCATATACAAAATGACGTCTCTATTTTATGGCTAGTCGGTTTTCATATTATATATGTATTTCCATTGGACATGTTTCTATTCGAATATGCATATTATTTTCATTGATCATCTTAGTCGTTTGAACCAAGTTTCATTAATTCGTGTGGGGGTTCTATTTTTGATACGCACATTCGACCGTTGGAGGATATTTTTGTTTGTTGTTAATTATAATAATAAAACAGTTGTATGTATTCTGTTCCTAGACGCAAAATTTTAAATTTGATTATGGTCGTTCGTGACTTTTACGATCGCCGAGTATTGTCGTTATTACTATTATTGCTGATGACATGAAGTGCTTGGAGTTCGTGATTGTGTCCATTTTCATTGAAATTTTGATATAGTAGTGGGTTATTTATTGTTACATAACACACTATAGTGGAATATTTTAAAACTTGCCCTATTACATGTTTTATACTCATATTACGTAAAATATTTTATAATGGCGTGCTCATATTTTATTTTCACTGCGCTGAATGTAAAATTTTATCTTTATTGAGTTTAGTCGTCTTAACTCAAATAACTCTTCACTTTTCTCAAGATTTAGTCAGGAAGATCATTAGTTGTTGGCACAAGAGTAGTCTTGATAAACTACTTTTCTAGTTTTTATTTTTCTTTAGAGAGTTTATTTTATGAGATTAGACTTCGTTAGTCTTTTAAGTCCTTTTATTTTAGCACAGTTGTTTATTGAACATGTATTGTCACTTTGTCTTTGATGTCACAATTGGACTTTTGGTTTAACCCAATTGTTTTAGACTCTGACTTTTGTTCTTGTTTAAGTCTACCCCTGTTATTTGATACATTAAAAATTAAAGGTCGAGCGGTTCGGACCATTGTCAGACCAGATTGCTCTCTATTTTGTTTCGAGTCTTCTGTCGATTATGACAAATTTGTTTTCGTGTTTATCCCAAAGACCTTGTAATAGGCAAAGATTATTTTTCATAAGCAGTGAAATTGTGTAACTCGTCTAATCACAATATTAGATTTCAGATCATTCTTGCCTTTGCAGGACAGAGTATAACGTAAAATCTATAACCAAATCCCATTCTAATCTTTCATAGACTCAAAAGAAGATACACAAAGCAAAATTCTTGAAAATTTAAGGCTAGAGAGAAAGAGAGAGAGACAGAGTATTTCTCATTTCAATCCTATGAATGTCTTTGATCACTTTTCACCATACATGAACTTGAAGAGTAGCTCTAATATATCATAAATTCTTATAGGATGTCTTAAATTTACTGATTTCTTGTCCCATTCAGATGAATTCCGACTCTTAAATTTAGAAGCCCTTTATAGTGTTCTAACTTTTGCTTGGGCAAATGTGTTTTAGTTCAAGGTACTCTAAAACATACAATATTGTATTATTTGGTGAAGTTTAATTTTTTTTACTAATGATGTTAGAGTTCAGTGTGAGCTGAATTCTATTAGGCCTAGTTATTGAACCCAGATTGTAAATCTCATTTAGTATTTTATTTTCTCTATAAATTCATGTAAGCTAGAGTTATAAAACTCGCATATTTATTTTAATCTTCATAGTAGATTTGTTCCCATGCTCGTGATTTTTTCTGAAAAAGGTTTTTCCAAATAAATTTATTATCTCACATCATATTTCATTTTTTCGGTTATCGTTCGATCTCCCACAAATGATACTAGAGTTAGTGATTCTGGTCGTTCATTTTATTCTTCGTCAGTAGCTCAAAATGAAGGTAAATTATACGACTCTAGCATAAAACCAGATAACGCACGATTCCGTATCACTTTGGTATGGTTAAGGTAAGTGATTCATAATTAGGACTTTATCTTCAACTAATACAATGACTTCTCAGATAAATTCGTGCAGATTTAAACTCAAAGCAAACAATATTGTACTATTTAGTGGAGTTTTTTTTTACGGGTCTCAGCATAATGCAGATAATCTTGTTGGAAGAAGCGAAACTCCGTATTAGTTCTCCGGCATATGAAGCTTATTTTCCTAAATATAGCCCTATATATGAGACTATATTATTTGATCTCATCAGAACGAACTCCCACAATGCATGACTAAATCATTCTTAAAAATTGTTTTTTTAAGAAGAATATAATAATGTTAATAAAGCACGTAGTTTGTTCCAAGAAATAACATCACTAAATGTACTACCTAACACACTTGTTCAAGCTTGTACTAAAAAAACAGGGTTGTCGTCAGCAACAAAAACAGTGTATTATATTATAATCTAAACACCACGTTTTAAATCATAACCCAATCATATTATAAAGGAGGATTTAAATGAACCAAGAGTGAGACTATGTCTAAGGGGGTGGCCCAACAAGAGCTGCAAAACCCATGCAGAATTTCATGTTTATACAATCAAACACTGATAATCTCAAACCAGCATTATGATTGAGTGATCTAAAAAGGAAGAATTCTGATGATTTATTAGTGAAAATCTCGCAAAAACATGAAAACAAGGATTGTAATCGCCATTTATGTGCAGGAGATGAAGTTCTAACTCACGAACTGATAAGAACAAGTGTTTTTGGTTCTAACAGTTCTATAACTCAGAAGGTTTCTAGAGAGAGAGAGAGAGAGAGAGAGAGATGTACAGACCTGAGATTTTCCACAATTTTAATGCAAATAGCATTCCAGCTCTAACATCGTTGAAGAAATAGTGCAAGAATCTGAAGAAAAATGCAGAAAAACCAGTTCAGCGAGAAGAAGTATGAAGCCAGTGGAACTGTAAACAGCAGTAGAATTCCATCTGAAATCACGCACCAAAAACAGGAAACAGCCAATCTGATTTGATAAAACATGAAAGAAATGGAAGGAAGTCGAAGGGTCCAGAAAAAGAACGAGATCAGCGGCTAGAAATCTGGAAAAAGAGATACTGCAGTAAATAAGAAAAGTACTTCTACTTCTTGCGCATACGACAAACCTTCATATGACCTAAAAACAGCCATTTATAATTGCAGCTTCTCTGGATTGAAATGATAAGGACGAAAGATTAATCTTTTACCCTTTCTCTTAAAATAATCATTTCAATAGATAGGCACGGTGACGTGTTATTTTTGTTACTAGTTTTAAGTGGTCCATTCCTTTCCGCAGGGGAACGTTGACGTTTTGTTCTTGAAAATGTTGCTTTTCACTGTAAAAAGATTATTTTTTTTTTGTGAAAAATGAGATATTAGTGATAAGAAATGAACGACGATGACAGACTAGGAAAGAGAAGATGGTAATGAAAATTGAACTAGTGAAATCGAAAGCAGGGATGAACCACTTGAAGATGTTCAGAAAACTGGAAAACGTGAAAATTGTTTTTGAGGACGAAAAGACCATGCTGGAGCTTCCCGACATCGTCTTCGCGATAAGATTGCTTCAATTATTGCGATTTTAGCATAAAACTAAAGTAGAATTAGAATTACAAAGAGTAATGTTTCGACATCATCTTCGTGGTAATATTTCTTTCCATAGATTAACGGTGATATATTTGCATCGTTTATTTTTTATAACTGAGTGTTTTATTTGTTGGCAAAAATTATTAAGTGCCTGACTTGTCATTGCCATTATAGTTTGGTGGTTGTTTTGTTAATTTTCATTTTTTTATGAATATTTTATTATGAATGAATTAAAAATTGTTACATCATATTTAATAGTAGGTCCTTCCTTTGACGTATATAATAGTTGTTACCTTGGAATATGTGACATCTCTTGAGATTTGACTGAATATTCTACTAAATATTCTTATTTATTTGTTAATTTAACAAAACTAAAAATAACTCCGTCTAAAAATAAATTGAATTATCCTATTTTTTAAATTTAATAAGCAGTAAAATATTTAAAACATAATAAAATTTGCCAGGGCCGGATTAAATTGGGTTAATAAATAGGTCAAACAGGAATATCATAATATAGGTGTATAAAGAAATGTGTCGTAAAACTCTCGAAAGAAAATAAAAATTAAAATAGAAGTCTCCCTGAGCTCACTCCTATGTCGGTTGTTAGAAATCCTTCAAACTAAAACCTGCAAGAAATGTCGTTAGTGTGAGTTGACTAAACTTGATAGAAAAAAATTTTTGCATTTAGCTTAAGTATTTTAAAATAATATGTGAATGTGCTATGGATAAAATATTTAAATAAAACTAAATAGAAAACGACCACTAGGGCAAATGTCGAAAACCTCCATTATAATGTAGTACATATGTAAAATAGGCTACTACTATCTAACGATAAAAACTCAGTGAAAATGAAGTCACTCGTGCACTTCGAACATACCATGTCATGGGCAGAAATGGAAATAAATAATTCCGGCGATACTCAAGTGATCACAATGGCCATAATGATTTTAATCAAGTTTAGGGTTTTATGCTCAGGGACACAACACATTCAGTTATCTCATTACTCTATTTAACAACAATACAATAAACACATCCTCCAACGATTGAATGTGCGTAACGAAAACATGACTCCACATGGGTCAATCAAACTTTGATTCACACAAGCAAGATGATCAATAAAATAAATATTATGCATGCTCGAAATTAAATATGTTTAATGAAAATACACGTGCAATACGAAAATCGACGAGTATCAAAATGGACACGTCATTTTTATGAGAACAAGACTCAAAATAAATCTGACAAAACGATGCAATGTTGGATATAAAAATAAACATCTACCTCACAATAGCCTACCAACAATCAAGACTCAATCTGAATTAGGAAAGTTCAATAATTTGTCGGGTCCAAACTCTAAACTTTGAGATCTAAAGATAATTATATTACAAAATTAGAATTGAAATATCTCACTTTAATTCCAAACTTCATATTTAAGAAAATGACTCGATAACGATTGAGTTCAAAATGGTGCCAAAATGAGTTTTGAAATGACCAAAAAAACAATTGGATTTAAAGCCCAATACAGGATCTGGGTCGTAGCCCAAATAGCTAGGTCACCACTCAAAATCGAGTTTGGTCTATGGCCCAAAAGTGAGCTGGGCCGCGGTCTAGCGTCATCTTCTCCATTGTCGGGAGCACATTTTTGCTGGAGTTCCCCAAAATATCAATGAATCCAAGACCCAAATGATCCACAACATATCGGGTCAAACCAGCAACATTATTTTCCTCCAAAATTGCACAACTTTAAGTCCAAAAATCAAGTCTTTAACTCTTTAATCTGTTCGTAACACATCGACAGAATCCAATCTGAATCGCAACAAATATAGGATGAAAATGAAATTTATCTCTCTGAAAATGTTTGAAATTCTAATCCTTCATAAAGCAATTGACGAGATACAGAAAAATTACAACTCGTTCATACGGATGTGTGTGGACCAATGAAGACTCTAACTTGCAATCACAGCAGATATTTTATTCTTTTTATTGATGATTTTACAAGAATGATTTGGGTCTATTTTCTGCATGCGAAATCTGAAGTTTTTGACACCTTCAAGAAACTCAAATGTCTTGTTGAAAATCAGTCTGATTGCAAAATTAAGTGTTTAAGAAGTGATCAGGGGGCTGAATATAATTCCAAGGAGTTTGAAATTTTTTTCGATGATGAGGGAATTGAACATCAACTTTCTGTCGCTTATTCTCCAAAACAAAATGGAGTTTCTGAAAAAAGAACATAACTGTCATGGAAATGGCGAGATGCATGTTGCTAGAGAAAAAAATGCCTCAAGAATTTTTGGGGCGAGGCAGTGAATACTGCTGTGTTTTTGCTCAACCGTTTGCTTACAAAAGCAGTTGAAAACAAAACTCCTTTCGAAGCTTGGTATGGATTTAAACCCTCTGCAAGTTTTTAAAAAGTTTTTGGATGCATTTGTTATATTCATGTTCCACCTCAAAAGAGGACCAAACTTGAAGAGAAAGCTGAAAAGGGAATATTTGTTGGATATAAAAATGTTTTAAAAGGTTTTTGAATTTTCAATTTGAAGACAAAAAAGCTGGTTGTGAGCAGAGATGTAAAATTCAATGAAAATGCATCTTGAGATTGGGATCCAGAAAAAGTATTCCAACAAGGTGCTGAATTATCAATTGAGCCATTCATTGAAGAGGAAGTAGAATATGAAGTTGAAGGAAATCAACATATTCAAGCAGAAACTCCCTCATCCTCTCGATTGATTGATGAAGACAATGAAGAGGAGTCAACCCATGAATACCTGGTACGAAAAACAAGACTTCTTAGTGAAGTCTATGAGCATTGTAATTATGCAACACTTGAGCCAAATAGTTATGCAACAGCTTCAAAGGAGGAAGTTTGGCGAAAAGCAATGAATGAAGAAATCAGAATGATAGAAAAAAAAATAATACTTGGGAGCTGGTTTATTTGCCTACAAATAAAGAAGTCATTGGATTAAAATGGATTTACAAAACTAAGTTAAATTCAGATGGCTCTATTTTGAAGCATAAAGAAAGATTGGTTGCAAAGGGATATGCACAACGACATAGAATAGATTATAATGAAACTTTTGCTCTGGTTGCAAGAATGGATACCATTAGAGCTTTAGTCTCTCTCGCTGCTCAAAATGGTTGGAAGATTTTGCAATTAGATGTGAATTCAGCATTTCTAAATGGAGTGTTGGAAGAAGAAATATTTGTTGATCAACCAGAGGGATTCAAAAAGGACGAATGCAAAGTTTATAAATTGAACAAGGCATTGCATGGATTAAAACAAGCACTGAGGGCTTGGCATGGGAAAATAGATCAATTTTTTATTGAGCAAGGTTTTAGGAGGAGCCAAAGCGAGCCTACACTATATATCAAGTCTCAAAATCATAATGATTTATCATCGTATCTCTCTATGTAGATGATTTGATTTTTACTAGAGGTAATGCCAATATGATGGAAAAATTCAAAACCGAGATGATGACGAGCTTTGAGATGACTGACTTGGGAAGTTGACATTATTTCCTTGGCATTGAAATTAGTCAAGAGGCTGGTGGAATATTCTGTTCTCATAAGAAATACACTGAAGATCTTTTGAAAAGGTTCAATATGTCGGGCTATAAATCAGTGGCAACTCCATTAATTCCAAATGAGAAATTTCAAAAGGATGATGGAGAAAAGAAAGTGGGTGCATCTATCTACAGAAGTATTGGGGGGAAGTTTGTTGTATTTGTGCAATGCAAGACCTGACATCTTGTATGCTACTAGTTTACTTTCAAGATTTATGCAAAGTTCGAGCCAAATTCATTTTGGTACAACCAAAAGAATACTGAGATACTTGTAGGGAACTATCGATTTTGGTATGTGGTATAAGAAAACATCTTATGTGAAACTTGTCGGATTTACTGATAGTGATTAGGCAGGTTCTTGTGATGATTTGAAAAGTACTTCCGGTTATTGCTTCAGCTTAGGTTCTGCTATGTTTTGTTGGAGTTCAAAAAAGCAAGACAATGTGGCGCAATCAACAGCTGAAGCCAAGTATGTAGCAGCTGCTGGTTGTGCAAATCAAGCCATGTGGTTGAAAAGAATACTTGAAGATATAGGAGAAAAACAAACAGAGCCTATCGAAATCTTTTGCAATAATCAATCTGCTATAGCAATTGCTAAAAATTCAGTCCAACATTGCAGAACCAAACATATTGCAATCAAATATCATTTTTCGTGAGGTTGAATCAAGAGACGAGATTCCTCTCTCTGAAGTTTTGCAAATCAAAAGATCAACTTACTGATATATTTACTAAAGCACTCTCTCGAGACAAAAATTACATCAAGGAGGAGTATTAAAAAAATATATTTTGATGTGATGTTACTTTTTTGTGATGTTATTTCCTAGGAGCTGTTTCATATTCTTTGAAAACTTATTATTTCTTTATGTATTAGAAGCTGAAAAGTTCTCTCTACGTAAGAGAATATTTTGTAGAAGAAAACTTAAGAAACACTAGAATCAATCTAAAATAGAGATTGAAGTTTCCTATCAAAAATCAATTCTTCTTATTTTCTACTTCTAATTTCCCTTCAATCGCTTACCAAAATTCTCCATGCTTCTAGTTATTATCAGCTCCGCTTGAGACGCTCCCTCACACACTGAAAAACTCATTGCCGTTAGGAAAAATCGTGAAGCGTAGAGGAGAGAAGAAAACGTTTATTATGGAGGGAAACCTTCTATATTCAGCGTAACTCCTCTCGTACAGATTGATTTTTTTTTTATGTTCGTAATTATTTTTCTTAAATATTTCCACACGTAATTTTATTTTTGGTTGTTTATATAAGGAAATATTGATTGTTGTTGCAAATAATCTCAAGTCATTTTGCAAATAATTATTTTTTTTTGTGACAAATTTTCTGTATTATTAGATCCAATAAGAGATTAATTAAAATAAAATGATTAGAGTTCTTAGAGCTTTCTAAAAATGCAGACAATTACGAGTGCACAGGTGTCTATCTGAAAGTGGGGGTCGGGAGAAGGGGATATTAGGGCTAACCCCATTAAACCAAAAGGCTAAGTTCCCCATTCAAACACTAGTTTAACAGTAATAGTAGACGTACTTGAAGATGAAAATGGGAGGAGATTTTGGCATAAATCTAGGACACACAATCTGCTGTACAATCCAGCAGCTATGAACAATAAAATCTTGCCTTGATATGGCAAATAAAATATTATATGTATTCTCTATTTTTTTTTATAGGTAAAATTAGATTTATCTTTTTATTTTAATTTTTAATATGACATTTATTATTTGACATAATTAATATATTATTTTAACTATTTATAATTGAATAAAGTGTAATTTATTTCTTAATATGACATTTATTTTTTTTTGTGTAATTAATATTTTATTTTAACAGTTTATAATTTATTTTAAGGATAAATTATAATTTATATCCTAAAGTTTGAGATCATTTATAATTTAGATCTTAAACTATTTCTTTGAACAAATCGAACCTCCAAGTTTTATCTATCAGCAATTTGAATCTTGCCTCTAGCGCGCATGTTTTTCATTTAATAAGGTATTTTCATAGATTTCTAATTGTGACCCCCCTAGCATAAATAATTTTTCTTGATATTTTTTTTGAAAAAAATCACATCAAAATATCGTATTTTTTAAAAGAGAAATTAACAAAACAATCACTGTACTATGAGATTAATGACAAATCAACCACTAAACAATTTTTGCTAATAAATAAAACACTCAACTATGGAAAAAAAAACAATTTCTAACATTGTGGTTACGTTTTTCGTTAAAAAATATTATCTTTTCGTTGTAAATATTGTCTTTCTGCAGGGGAATATTGTCTTTCTGCTGCGAAAAATGAGTAATTGAAATAAGATTAAGGAAATATTACTTTCTTCAGAAGAAATATGACTTTATGAACTAAGGTTTACTAGAAATTTTATTTTTGTTTCTCACTTATTTGAACAATGTTATTCAATTTTTTTTTAATAATAATATTGTTATTATTTATAGAAATTGACTAGATATTTGTTCTTATTTTACGAAAAGTAGAGTTTATGTGACAAGACCCATCAATAAATCACTGTTGAATACTAAAATTTTTAAAGTAGAATTGCCTAAGATTAAGAAACTTAAAATTCCTCATGAGGATAATACATATATTTGGCACTTGCGTCTAGGTTATATTAATCTAGATATAATTAATAAAATTGATCTTTTTAAGAAATTTAAATGTTGAATCTGGAATTCTGTCTAGAAAAAATGACCAAAAACATATTTTTCTACGAAAGGGTCGGAGGACCCAAGAAACACCTGAACTCATAGGTGGTTATGAATACTCAAAACGCCAGCCTCTCTATCTCCTCCGCATCCCATTAGCCAAAACTGCTTACGGGAGGAGAAGTTTAACTCTGTCTTTAATCGCTCTTGGTAAGTCATCTTCCTTCGTGTCTGTAAAATTCCAATTTTTGGTTAAGGTTCTAAAGTTGGATGTATTTTGGGAAGGAACGGTGTTGGCCGAGTGGAAAATTTTGGTGTTGGTCGGAATCTTCGGAAATCAAAACTGGAACCAAAGATACGACTGGAGGTATAAAAAATTCGACTTTTACATTTGTAAATCCTCTGTTTTTTGGTATTCTGGTTTAAGTCCTGGACTGTTGATTATGGTTGGATTGTTGATTGAGCAAATAGATGAAATCCGACGACATTGCTCCGGAAATTCGTCGACAGTGTAAGGCCGCAACGTGATTCAACAAAGCGCTGAGCCGCGATGCGCGTTATGCTGGACCGTCGACTTCGGTCGGTGGACAACTGGCCGAGACTAGTCGGGTCCGTCCGCTGCAAAGAACGAAGTTGTTCGCTCCGGGAATGTGGACGACGGATTCGTTCGCGTCGGAAGTAGGGGACGATGATGTCTGAAATGGCCAAGGAATTGGGCCATGTTTCTGGTTCACTATGTCGAAGACCCAAAGGGGGCTTTAGGTTCAGTCTGAGGCTGCCCAGTTTTGGGCCGCGGTCAAGACCCTTTTGGTCCCCCGTCCAAACCTGTTTTTGAGTCTATTTTGCGATAGAATTTTTGGGTAGTATTAACCAATTAATTTTATATGATAATTAAACATTTTAATTTATAAAATTTAACACCTTCATTTTTTAATAGGTATGTGTATTTAGTTAAAAGTATGTGAACATTGGAATTGAGCTATTCAAATTATTGAATTTTGGTCGGTGTTAACTCTTATCGAGGTAGAGATTTGTTTTTTATGTACTACATTGCATAATTTTTATAAAATAAATATTTTAAAATTTGTCTTATATTAAAACGATGTGTCCATTTTATGGTCATCCGGTTTTTAAATTATATTTAATTTTTCACCATACACATTTAAATTAAGCATGCATATTATATTTCGGGATCAATTCGGTCGTGTGAACCGAGTTCAATCGACCCGATTTGGGGTTTGTTTTTTTTTACGCATATTCGACCGTGTGAGAATGTATTTGTTTGTTGTTAACAAAAGTAATGAGACAACTGTATGTGCCGTATCCTTGGACGCAAAACTCTAAACCTGATTATGGTATTTTATATGGCTTTCGCGATCGCCGAACATCGCTTTTATTATGTTATATGTCTATGGCATGGTGTGCTCGGAATCAGTGAGTAACTTCATTTTAGTGTGATTTTTAATTAATACAACAATGATCTATTTTAATTACGTACCACATATTAGTGGATGGTTTTAAACACATGTCCTTTTGTACATATTTTCTAAAGTGAATTTATAAAATATAATTTTAATTCATGCATGTTTAAATAGCATATCCGTTTAATTAAAATTATTAAATCTCTATTGAGTTTAGTCAACTCACCCCAATGACATCTTTCATGATTTTATCTTTCGGACTTCTAGTTGGCGAGTCAATATTAGACCAGCCAGTATTTTATTTTATTTCTACACTTTAATAATTTATTCTTGAGAGACCCTTTTAGTGAGGTAAATTTTGTTAAGGATAATTGTAATCCTTATTTTTAATTTCTGTACAGTTATTTCATTTTGGATTGTATTATTATACTATCTAACATCCATGTTGGACTTGTCAAGCCCAAGTTATCGGGTCATAATTTTTAATTAATTAATTATAGTCTTCTGCTTCTAATAAATAAAATCGAAAGTGAAAATTGGTCGGATTATTCTGCTTTTTGCGTCGGGTCATTCCCCGTTCTGTCTCGAGTCACTTGCAGGTTGTGACAGAGCCTGCATCGCAGATCTCATTTAGTGTTTTATTTTCTCTATAAATTTATGTAAGCTAGAGTCACAAAATTTACAGTTATATTTCAATCTTCATAATAGATTTATTCCTTTGACTGTGATTTGTTTTTTAAAAAAAAAATTCACGTAAATTTGATATCCTACATTTTATTTTCTTTTTTTAATTATTGTTTGATATGTAACAAAATCGATTAGGTTTCTAATTAAAATTTGTTAGTGTAACATAATATTTAGTGTGTTGAAGGTCAAAGAGAGTTGTTGAAAATTAAAATTTTAATTAAAACAAGGATTAAAATAATAAGTTATATTATATATTAAACATACATATAATAGATCATAGGAAGGTCATTGGTAGTTAACCAGGATTGTTTGGTGAACATCCACCAGTTTGTGAGTTTTACAAATTAATATAATAGAAAAACTATTATTGGTTTTTTAAAATAATTTTAACTAAATAAACATGGAATGTTTTAACAAATTAAGATTATTTATTAATAATAATAATAAAAGACTTATTTCCAACGTAGTTTCAAGAATAATATTTTTAAATTACATGGATATTTTTTCTTTTGATTTGGTTATCAACTGAAATTAGTGTAAATAAATAATAATGTAAGCCTAATACAAAAATAAATATAAAATAGAATAAACAACAAGATTTACATGAAAGGAAAAAGGATAAATGACAAATCAACCATCTGGTTTGTGATAAATGATGTCAACCACTATGGTATTTTTTTTAACAAGTTAACCATTGATGTATGGGAAAATGACAAACTCAACATCGCAATCACGTTATTCGTTAACAAGTTGACGTGAGACACGCGGTGTATCAAGACACCGCAAGACACGCAGTGTCTTGAGACTGCAAAGAACTGCGACTCGATGTCTTCACAAGAAACCGCTAATACGCGTTGTCTGCAAACAATTCAATTTCCATTTTGCAGTGTATTAAGGCAAGACAGAAAACGCAGGCACGTAAGAGAGAACATTTTTGCAACGTTCATCGGCGTCTGAGAAAAAAGACGTTGCGACGTCTGGAAAGAAAGATACCCAAATCTCAAGACATCTCAAAAAAAGTGCGGTGTCTTGTGCAAGACACCGCAAAAAGTGCGGTGACTTGTGCAAGACACCAAAAAAAGTGCTGTGTGTTGTGCAAGACACCGCAAAAAGTGTGGTGTCTTGTGCAAGACACTACAAAAAATGTGGTGTCTTATCAAGACACCTCATGAGGTGTCTTAGCGTGACACCTCAAATGAGGTGTCTTGTACAAGACACCGCATTTTTTGCGGTGTCTTGCATAAGACACCGCTCTTGACCAAGACACCGCAAAACTGCAGTGCTGAGACACTGCGATGTTGGGTTTGTCATTTTCTCATACGTCAACGGTTAACTTGTTAAAAAAATACCATAGTGGTTGACTTGTCATTGACCACAAACCACGATGGTTGATTTGTCATTTACCCAAGGAAAAATGACAAATCAACCATCGTGGTTTGTGATCAATGACAAGTTAACCTGTAACACCCCTTTAATTTAAAACCATCGGTGGTGTTACCACAAGCAGGTATTCTCACTTTTGTTAAAGACGTTGGGGGTTTCAGAACGGGATAAATTGTGAACCCTATAATCCACATAGTTAACTTCTAAACCTACCACTCCTTACGCGAGAGGAATCTACCGTATGGAAAGTCACAATTCACCCAAACCCCCACACGCCTATTTCGGAATATTAGGTATAACATATAACATGTAATCAATTCATAAGCCCTAAAATGATGTATGATATGCCACAAAATAAATGCAGGAGCAATTCACAAGGAACACAATTTTCGCAATATAACTTAAGTAACTGTAAAGCAGCATGGTTATAACGTGTGAAGTCATTACTGTTTCATTCTATTATTAGTTTTAATGTTCAGCAAGGCATTTCAATTTAAAGCATCTTTATTTATTAAGAGTAAGGAAAACATCTCCAGTTCACATTATGGACAAGGCTCAACTTATTTCCAATTCGTTATGTTTTAACTATTCCAAGTGGTATTCGAGTTTACTCCAACAATCAGCTTGCCAGACATACACAAATTTCAGGGCACCATATGTGAATATCACAACATATAAATCTATAAAATCGGTTTAAACCCATAGATAGCAGCATATCAAATTTAACCCCAATTAACTTTACCAATTTCAATGTTATGGTAGTGGGAATCCATCTCCTTAACCCACGACAGATTCATATTCTCATATAAGTCAGATTAATCCTCAAAATGCCCATATTTGACAGCAACAATTAAAACTACAAGGCAGTAGATTTGTACTCAGTTAACAAGCATATTGACAATGAATTTAAACACTTGTTAGCCAAATTTCCAATAGTTTATCCCATTCAGTATCCATCATAATAGTTTTCAATTACTACCCATCATGCTTTCCCGAGAATTAGTTCAACAGAGCAGACTTATCACTTGATACAATTTTCTAAGCATTTGGCAAATTCAAACAATTCATAGCAGTTCACCATAGCAAAATCAAGTAGATAATTCAAAGCAATCCAAGTAATCCAAAATCCAAACCCGTAATGTAAGGTCATCCTTTGGCCAACAAAATTCTAATTTCTCACCTTATTGTTCTATAGCAAAACCAACCGTCAAGACAAGGCCTCTATTCTGAAATCTCCCAACAATTCCTTTGCTCCTTCCATGGTGCCTCAATCACTAACCAATAATACTTTTCCCAGCAACACTTCACTTTTATAACACTCTTCACCGCACACACCAACCTTTCTTCACAACAGAGCACTCTCCCTAAACTCTTTCACGTTCCTAGACTCCAAATGGAACATAGAGGAAAGAAATTACCTAATATAGACGATGGAGAGGAGAAAAGGCTGCAACCTGGAAGGAGATAAGCTGCCAATTGTCCAAACCAAGAAAAGTTGGTCCAATGGAGGTATCCCACGTGGATAGCCCTCCATCATGATGGGAGGAGCTGGGCTTCACAGGGACTAGGCTAGAGAGAAAAGACGTCGTTGATTTCTGCAAGAAATAGGAGGAGAGAGACTGGATTTAAATGGGTTTCTTGAAATTCCCCGATGTTGCGGACGAGTCGAGTTGTCCGCAGTCCTCGTCCGCATCGTCCGAAAGTCGGTTTGGAATGAGAAAATGAGCCTTCGTCTGTACCGTCCGCAGGTGCCTTTCGGACGCAACATGTCGTCCGCATGTATCATCCGCATCGTCCGAATTGTCTAGAATTTAGGACAGATTCATTCGGACGCCATTCATCCTCGTCCGCATCATTCGAATTGTCCAAAATTTAGGACAGATTCAATCGGATGCTGCCCTGTGTCGTCCGCACTGTCCGTCGGCGTCCACAATCCGACACTTAAGTATTTTTCCTAAGTTTCTCATACTTAGGTCATTTTCCAACATTAACCTTCTACTTTTTTGCATAATTTACGCTCACCGTTGCATAATTTGACTTAATATTCATATATTAGATTATCCAGAATTATTACATCATCAAAAAGGACAATACATTTTTGGGGTATTACATCCCACCCATCTTACAAAAATTTTGTCCCCAAAATTTGACTAAACAAATGATTTTGGATATTTAGCTAACATATCGTCCCTTCGCTCCCAGGTAGCCTCTTCATTGTTAAACTCGTTCGGCCACAATACTTTTACAAGAGTAATATCCTTGTTGCGCAATCTCTTAACACTGGTGTCTAGGATTCTGAGTGGTTTTTCTTCATAGCTCAGATTAGTACGTATCCAGATCTGCTCCTCAGGTCTCACGCGAGTGACTTCGCTAAGGCATTTTCGCAGCATTGATACATGAAAGATATTATGTACTCCTGACATAGCTTATGGGAGAAGTAATCGATACGCCACAGGACCATTCTTTCAGTGATCTCAAAAGGGGCAATATAGCGCGGATTAAGCTTTCCTTTGCGCCCAAAACGTACAACACCCTTAAATGGCGATAACTTCAAATAGACATGATCTCCAACAGAAAACTCTAGGTCTTGACGGCAACTATCTGCATAACCTTTCTAGCGGCTTTGTGCAGCTTGCATCCTTTGTCGAACTACATCAATAATCTCAGCGGTCTCTTGTATTATCTTAGGACCATAATACTTGTCTTCACCAACTTCGCTCCAATACAGGGGAGATCTGCATTTTCTACCGTAGAATGCTTCATACAGTGTCATGCCGATAGTTGCCTGGAAGCTATTATTATAGGCAAATTCCATCAACAGTAGGATCTTTTCCCATCCAACCTTATACTCAAGAATGCAGGCTCGTAACATATCCTCTAGGATTTGAATAGTCCACTCACTCTGACCATCAGTTTGCGAATGGAAAGCAATGCTAAACTTCAATTCTGTACCCATTGCCTTGTTCAAACTCTTCCAGAACCTCGAAGTGAATCGGGGATCCCGATCAGATACAATAGATACTGGTACTCCATGAAGTCAAACGATCTCCTTGACATACAATTCTGCAAACTGACTCATTTCATGTCATCTTTACTGGCAAAAAGTGGGCAACCTTCGTCAATCTGTCAACAATCACCCATGCCGCATCATGATCCTTCCTTGTCCTGGGTAATGCGGTAACAAAATCCATAGTAATATGCTCCCATTTCCATACTGGTATAGGCAACGGTTGGAGCATATACCTAGGTTGTCGATGTTCAGCTTTCACTTGCTGGCATATATCACAGTGAGTAACATAGAAAGCAATATTGCGCTTCATCCTCGGCCAATAATAATGTTTCTTCAAGTCTTTATACATCTTGTTACATCCCGGATGAATAGAAAACTAGAATAATGCGCCTCTTTCATTATCGCAATCCGTAACAGTATCTCTGGCACGCACCACCGATTCTTATATTTTACGATCCCGTCTGCAGATAAAGAGTAGCCCTGAAACTCAGGAAGAGTTGGATCTAGTTTAAAATCTTCACACAAAGCATCAGTTGCTTGTTCTTCCTTAATTCTTTCCAATATAGAAGGCATAAGGGTCAAAGCTGATAAAACTTTCGTTAACTGTTCAGGAACTAACTACACATCTAATTCCTGCATATCTTTCTGTAATCTCGCTGGCATCTCTTCGCATATTATGCTCATTAAAGCAACCTTTCGGCTCAAAGCGTCAGCAACTACATTCGCTTTTTCTGGATGGTATTTAATCTCGCAATTATAGTCTTTCACAAACTCTAGCCAGCGTCGTTGTCGCATATTCAAATCTTTTTGCGTAAAAATGTACTTCAGACTCTTATGATCGGTGAAGATCTCACAACGTTGCCCATATAGATAATGCCTCCAAATTTTCAATGTAAAGATCACGGCAGCTAACTCGAGGTCATGTGTGGGATAATTAGCTTCGTGCGGCTTAAGTTGTCTCGAGGCATAAGCAATCACCTTCCCATTCTGCATCAGAACACCACCAAGTCCATATTTAGAAGCATCACAATATATACAGAAATTTCCATCGTCTTCAGGTGAAGCCAATACTGGGGCAGTAGTCAAACGATGCTTCAACTTCTGAAAGCTTTCTTCGCACTTATCAGACCACCAAAATTTCACATTCTTCTTGGTCAGACTAGTGAGAGGCATAGCAATCTTAGAAAACCCACTGATGAACCGTTGGTAGTACCCAGCCAATCCGAGGAAACACCGGACATCACTGACGCTCTTTGGTTGTAACCATTCAACAACGGCTTGAAACTTTGCGGGATCCACAGCAATACCCTCCTTGGATATAACATGGCCGAGAAAACCGACCTCCTTCAACCAGAATTCACATTTTGAGAATTTTGCATAGAGCTGGTGCTGCTTCAGAATAGATAGAGCGATCCTTAAATGCTCAACATGTTTTTCTTCCGATTTAGAATACACCAGAATATCATCAATAAAGAATGATGATCAAACAGAGTTCTAATCGTTGAATTCTAATAAAGAAAATATCGGTTTAACTCTTAAAAATCACCCGTTGTAAATATTTTTGTAGATGATGTATATTTTATTTTTAAAATGGTGATATCACATGACAAACAACATGCTTCATTATGGTCAAATGAAATACATGAATTAATAATAATAATAAATAAAAAACAAATCAAGTTGTGTGATTAATCGACCTTTAATATGGCCTAAAAGTTACATTTTTTAATTTATTTATTAATTAAAAATGAAATGTACTGCTGACTTTAGATTCATGTAGCATGCTCCTGGCTGGAAAGTCTTCTTTTGTGATTTTTTGTGTATCCAAATGAATAATTAAAATATATGTGTCGCTTAAAAAATTAATAATGGTCTCCATCCAAATAATTAAAATAATCACATGATATTCTCAAATGCTCCACTTGCACGGTAGGACTCTACACTCCTATAATCAACCGGCTTTACATGATATCGAAAAAACACATAAATTGTAGGTTGGACAATCTAAAAATTTCGGTCGATTTTGCTTTGACGATCAATTGTATAAGAGTATTTTTGAGTTTGTGTGGCAGTCCTCTGTTTGAAAGTCAAGATGACCCATATGAGAGTCCAACTCATATTAGTGGGGTTGATCCCACATCGTTTGAGTGAATGGAAAATACATAATTTATAAGTAAAGTTTTCCTCCTTACTTAGTATAATGCGTTTTTGGCTAATATTAATGAAAAAAAATCAGTGTAGGCTTTGGCTCAAAGCACACAATATTATACTAGGAGGACGTAACAAAGAGTATCATAACCAAATTCCAACTAGAAGTGTAGCCGACAAAGACATCGGGCCCTCAAGGGAAGGAGATTGTGGCAGCCCACCCCGTAAAGGCCAAGATGACTCATTTGAGAGTTCGATCCATATCAGTAGAGGTGCACAATCTCACATCGCTTTAGAGAATAAAAAATGAATGATTTATAAGTAGAGTTCTCCTCCCTAACTATTACAATGTGTTTTGAGCTAACCCCAATGACAAAACCATGCAGAATTCGACCCAAAACAAACAATATTGTATTAAGAAGACGGAGAGACATTATAGTTTGTAACTAAAAAAGCTAATAGATATATAACTTAAGGATTTAGGAAGTTGATCAGAAATGAAATGTAGAATTAACGTTAAGGTTTTTGAATGAATGATTCATCGTATCATAGGGGAAATTCTCTCCACTTGTAGCATCGATCACCTTCGTAACCTAATAACTTCGCAACTAAATGTCGAGGTGAACCTAATAAACTAACAATTCTAAAAGTTTAACACCTCTTTCGGGGCTCCTGTTAAGAGGGATTAAAATGCTTATTCGAAAATTTAAATTCTATTTTAATATTAGGAAATTAACAAATCAACCACTATACTTTATGATCATTGACAAATTAATCATCAATGTATTTTCACACAATAATTTGATACTGTGAAAGTAATTAAGCATTATAATAACTTTATTGATCATTACATTGAGATTTTTTTTCAGTGGAATTAATTTTGACATTGTCGAAAATCAAAATCGAGACATTTGGTTCATATACCGTAATAAATTATTAACAATATCAAAAGTTTACGTGGCATCCCGTTGTCTCAAGTTTATGTGAAATCGAACTAAAAAATTGATTAGTTTTCTATAGTTTTTAATATAAATTTCTTACTCTTACACAACAAATACTTATGTGTAAGATTTTTCACATGAACAACATTAAAAGTGACATCTACGTTCAACACTATAATTAGGCAGTGGTCTCTTGTCTCCATCTCTATGTCCATCTTTTGTGGCCAAGAAAGCCTCATAATACATGGAAGAAGTTGGCACATGTCCCATGTGGGATGTGGCCTAAAATAACTCTTAATCAATCACCGATTATGTTTTTGCGATATTGATAAGAAGAGCCATTGCTATATCAATTCTAATATTTTTATGGGAAATTAACAAAATAATCAGTGTATTATGAAATCAATGATAAGTTAACCACTAAATAATTGTTGCCTACAATTTAAACATTGAATTATGAAAAATATACAGAGTAAACATCGCAATTATATTTTCAGTCAAACACGTTGTTGTTCCGCTACGAAATATTTTCTTTCCACAGCGGAATGTTGTATTTCTGCTAAACAGATTTAAAATATTACTTTTCTCATGTGGAACGATTACTTTCCGCTGCAGAAAGATAATGCTTTTAAGTGGAACGATAATGTTCCGTTAGCGGAAATATGGCTTTCCGTTGAGAAAATATGACTTTTCGTAGCGAAAAGTAAAACATTGGTTATGAGTACTAGATGACGACGACGGACCAAGAAGTGGAAATAGAAGATGGTGATGAGAACTGGAGGGGAGAAATCGAGCGGAGAGGTGAATCATGTCGACATTCAACAACGTTTTTGGAAAACTGAAAACTTGAAAATTGTTTTCAACGATGAATAGACCATGTCGGAGCTTTCCGACATCATCTTCATAATAAGATTACTTCAATTATTGCGATTTTAGCGCGAAACTAAAGTAGAATTAGAATTGCAGAGAGTAATGTTTCGACATCGTTTTCGCGGTAATATTTCTTTCAACGGGTAATGGTGATGTTTGCATCGTCCATTTTCCATAGTTCAGTATTTAAGTAGTTAGCAAAAATTGTTCAGTAGTTAACTTGTCATTAATTTTATAGTACAGTGGTTGTTTTGTTAATTTTTCTATTTTTATTCAAATCTTAATTAATTTCATATAAGTTCTAAGTTTTGTAGGTTAAGAATGCCACTTGTTTCACTTCCTTATAATACATGGCACATTGAATACTTACTTTGTGTGACAAGAGACTAATCATATAGAAATAATAATGCTAAATAAATAATAATAATGATAAGAATAATATTCTTTTTGGAAATTAACAACATAATTACTGAACTATGAGATCAACGATAAATCAATCACTAAACAATTTTTGCTAATAAATAAAATACTTAACTATGAGAAATTAACAAAACCTAGGGCAGTCTGTTCTGTCAACGTAAAGACAACTCAAGATTCTGTTGATTGTGTGTGTCCATCTTATAACAGTGGAAATGCTTAATTCTATTTCACTGCAGAGAGTAAAAAATGAATAATTTATAAATAGAATTTTACTTTTTACCTATTATAACGTATTTTAAGATAATTTTGAGAATAAAATTAAGTGAATTTTAGCGCAGATAAATAATATTAAAATGAATAGCAAAGCCTAACATGACTTTCAAGGAAATAAAATATAAAAATAAAAATAAAAAACAAAATCAAAATCTGAGTGAACTGAAAGGTAAAGATCGCCTGCTTTGTTTCACAGGTCACCTAAGCCCGTCCCCAACCCCATGTCTACGTCCTCCTACTTCTCCGCCCATATCTCTCTCTCTCTCTCTCTCTCTCTCTCTCTCTATATATATATATATATATATATATATATATATATTAATATACACACACACAGACCAAAATCTATAACAAACCCAATTTTTATTCATCTCTCTCTCTCTCTGTTATATAACTATGGGATTCATGTCGCCGATGCATCCGTCGAGCTCCGGCTCAGACTCGCCGAGAAGCCCGGCGAGTGGGATGTTTATGTCCATCCGCAGAAAGCTGAGGACGAAGACGGGGGAGACGCTCCTAGATGAGCCGAAATCTCCGAAATTGCCTCTGGCTTGGCCGAAACAGTTTCTGAAGAGCATCAGCAAGGTGTTTGCTCTGAAGAAAAGGAACGGTGGTGATGGGCTCAAAGAGTATGATCAAACGATGGAGGAGGGAGAAGACTGGGGGAAAGATGGGGTCTGGCAGAAGGAGATTCTTATGGGGTACAAGTGTCAGCCGTTGGATTACGCGGGTGTAATTTACTACGATAGTAACGGAAGGCAGGTGAGCGAGGCTCCTTTTCGCTCCCCACGTTTAACTCCTCTGCCCGGATATCTGACTAAGTGAACGGGCTGTGATGTTACAACGCCACAGACGGATATGATTGGGTTAGGTTTGGTCTTTGCAGTTTATTTTTGTTTTTGATAGTTTGAACTTTGATTAGTCCTGGAGGGTGTGACACCGAGGCCGATGTTATAGTTTTTTAAAATTATTTTGATATTTTTCCGGACGACATTTGAAAAAGAAAAAGAGAAAACTGTGGACACCAAATTTACGTGAAAAACTCAAGACATGAAAAAATTACGGGCAAAAAAGAAAAATCACTAATAGAAATCGGTACAAAGAGCTTTGCAGCTCAAATATATATTTATAGCGAAAAAAGAAACTCTAGTCATACTGGAATTAGAAACTTTAATCTTATAGGAATTAAGCAACCTCTAATATGGGTCAAATCAACTTGGCCCAATTAAAAACCAAATCACACTAAACCTTAACACAAACAATAATCAAAATAATACATCGGTTAAACCATTGGTTGAAGCATGTATTAATTAAATATAAGATGAAAGAATAAAAGTTAATTTTTATTTTTTAATTTTTATTTTTGCACGTGATAAATATTAATTTATTGATGTAATTAATATAATAAATTATAAATTATAAAAATAAAATTGCGTCAAAAAAATAAGAATAAAATTTAAAAATAAAAAATAAATATAATATTATTAAAATATTATAGGACAAACTCGTAAAGAGTACGAATGGATTGTGTGATGAGCAGTGTAAAAGAATTTCTTTTGGAAAATTTTCTTAGTTGATTTGTAGGTTTGTTACGAATCTGAGGAAGGAAAACTTTTTCCCATTAAAGATGGTTTTCACTCTCTATGTCTCTCTCTTTTCTCATATCTCTCTCTATCTCTAGCCTCTCATTCCTCTCTCTCTCGACAAATTTCGTCCAGTAAACATGGCCATCTTCGACAATTAGGAGAAGAAATTAAACGAATCAATCTCTATCTCTAGGATCGAAAAAATATTGACCTCAGTAAGTCGAAAACTCTTATTTTTCCTTGGTTTTAATTTTTGACAAGGTTCTTGAAATTTCATGCAAAATTGTTCCCTATTGGAAGGGATTTTTAGGTTGTTTTCGGTGCGGGTTCAGAGGAGGAGAGCAACAATCCTCGTGATGTCAAACGAAACTATAATGACCTGAAATTTTAGTCCATTTTCGTAAAATAAAAGTACATTTTTAAAATAAACTTTTGAAAATCTTTAACGTAGCAAAATACTTTTTTTAAACGTTTCAATATTTTAGTCATCATAAAATGTCTTGTAATTCAAACATTTTCCTCATAAAATCCTTTAAAATATGCATCAGAATGTTATACAACAACTCAACTTTCATAAACACTTATCATGACTCATATTCCATAAGTCAGAAGCACTGTAACAATCTCAGTGCTCCTCACAAGTATGTGTCATCAACTACTTCGTCATCCATGAGTCTCGTCGTTCAATTCTTTTTAGCTATATCATAAGATTCATCTATGAGTCTAACGCTCAATAAATAATGTATAACATAAACACAATATGCATTCTTCATAAAACGTTTGTTTTTTGTTGTGGTTTTTTCTTTCTTTTTTTTTTTTCTTTACGTTTCCTTCACTTTATCATTTAAGGGAAAGTAAACACGACTATGGAAGACTTACCACTTATGTCTCACACCTTCTGGATACAGTCCCAACATCAATTGAGACTTCTGTTAGGTGCCATGTTCATCATGCACAACAAACTTACGACCTTTGTCGAACTCCCTGTGAATGATGACCTCGTGACCTTTGTCGAGATTTAAGCACGTGACAACCTCAAACTTTTGTCAAGGTGTGGAATCCCGCCCTGTGAAGGCCAAGAAAGGCCCAGGTGTGGGTTCGACCCATATCAGGGGGCACAATCCCACATCGCTTGGGAGAGTAGAAAATGCATGGTTTTTTAAGCATGGATCCCCTCTCTACCTAGTACAACGCGTTTTGGGCTAACCCCAAAAACAAACTCGTGCTGGCTTCAGCCCAAAGCGAACAATATTGTACTGGGAGCACTGGGGGACGTTACACAAGATCTTTGCATTACCAAACTAACGAGCTTATCCTCCATATGTCCAACTCTTGTGACAGTCTATCCTTAACCCTTCATCGTATCTTTACATATATTCATTTCCATTTCAATATTTTTTTATTTGAAAATATATGCATGTAAAATATTTTCGTCATTTTCTTGAAAACATGAAGAATGAACACGAATGCATAATCCTATTATACCTTGAGGAACATATTATTATCATCATCATTACTATCAAGACAAAACACAACCTAGAACATTTTTGAACAACATATTATCATCCTCAAACAACATATTATCACAATCATCATAACATCACTATCAAGACAAAACACAACATTATCATAACTATCATCAATTATTATCATCTTAACATCTTGTGATGTAGACTATTAAGGCAAGCACATGCAACAATTACTTATCTTGGGATCTTCGCACAATTTTCAGGCAATTTATCAATTATTTTCTTGAGTTGAAAGACCTAAAACATGTTACAATGCAAATTAGCATCCAACTACACATGAAAAACTTAAATGTCCATAACTTTTCGTATACTTTTCCAATTCGAGTGATTTTTGAACTCATATTTCCTTAAGATAATGCTTGTTAACATGTAAAATTATTTTACAAATCCAACCACTTTTTTCATGCGTAAAACGTTCAAAACTGACCCTAATTCTAGTCCAATAACCAATTTTATCTTACAATTTTACCATCAACTTTCAAAATTCATAACTTTCATTATACGTGTTTGATTATCTTGATTCCAATGCCCATAGTTCTATTGAAGTGTCTATTATAACATACCAAAATAGTTTCTAAATTGGAAGTCATGAATATAGGTTGATACTACCAACACAAAAACTACTTTGTTTTTTCGAATTTTTTATCAAACCTAATATTCGGTTCATAAACATCAATTAATTGAGAAAGCTTTCCATCCATTATTACCATCATGCTATTAAGATATAAGGAAGTATCTTTACATCATAAAACCTTAGCATGAAACCCAATTTCGTGATCCTTTTAATAAGACCCCAAACATCACTTCATAGTCTCAAATTTCTCATCATACTTCTACTCATAAATATAACCAACTCATTATATCAATAAAACTTAAAAATAATACTTACTAATCTTCAACTAAGTGAGAGGAAAGAACTTCAAGTCCTGGGTTTAATTGAAGAATCAACCTCTCTTTTTATAGGGGTTTTAAGTGGTGACTCAACCTTTCTTTTCTTGATCAACAAGACACTAACTACAGGGAGTTACCTCAGTGTGACACGTCTTTTAGAAGTTTTTTGGTGATTTGTCACTCACTGGTCAACAGCTAATTACAAGTCTGAGCGACCGCACAATGATTTTAAAGCTTTATAGCTTCAATCTTTGTCTTATCCTGGTCAACCGCCACTTAAACTCTGGAAGATTGGACACCTCCCGTGTATACACACACATTTGCTATGGACACTAATACATTTGCAACGGACACCAATACATCTGTTCCTCTAGCATCCTTACGATTTTCCTTGATCAGGTCAACCCCAACTTCACTTCAGTCGACTGCAAAACCATCCAAGAGAAACAATATAAGATTTCGAACGGATCCAGACATCCGCATCTATTCGTGGACACCCACTCCCCCAAAACTTCTGAAAGATCACCAAGTCAAGATGAATGCACATTTACCTCGGTCGTCCACACCATCACAAAACCTTGGTTTTTCTCACTCCAACCTCTAAAATTTACCAAGTTATTACAATCCACACTAACAATTATTTAATCCACAATCTTCACTCATAATCTCTTAGGTTTTCACTTCATTTCTTCATAAAAATTTCAACTTACACCCATTCAATAATAATTACCTAGCTTTAATTTATTAACAATATTACTAAATTCCTCAGGTGTTACATAAACTTATGGTTGTTGAAATTTTGGTTAGCTGAACATATAAAGTCTAATTTTGTTTCTCGGTTGTGATTATAGAAATTTAGATTAAAAGTTGGATTTTTCTATGTGTATCATACTCCGATTTCAACCTCGTGGTTTGGTTGTCGTGTTTGTATTTGCTAGAATGTTGGGCAAGGATCGACGAATTTGACGAAGAAATTATAAGCAGTGTCGTGAAGACGATGTTGTCCTGTTTGGGTCTGTGCAGGGACTAGTTGAGCCACGATCCAGACCGCTTTTGGCTCATGGTTTCGAGCCTAATTTTTGGACCCGATCTAAAAAAATTGCAATTTAATGTAAAAAAAATTTTACCCAAAAAATTGACAAATTTATTTTGGTTAGGTACCAAAATTTAAAAATTTAAAGCCTTGAACTCTTAGATTTAGGTCTTTTGGTAATTGATTTTTGGGCAATGATAGATCTACTTTAAGGTAGAAGTTTATTTTTATATCTATCATTTGCATAAATTTTTTAAAATATTATTTTGAGACGTGTTCTCATATTATTTTTCATATTGGTTTTTATCATATATGTATATTTTCTATGGACGTAATTTTTTATTGAGCATGCACATTAATTTATGGATAATCTAGGTCATGTAAATCGAGATTGATCGACTCATGTGGGGTCTTCATTTTTGTTATGCACATTTGACTGTTAAAGGATGTGTTTGTTTGTTGCTAACTAGAATAATGGAATAATTGTATGTGTCATGTCCCAGCACACAAAACCCTAAAATTGATCATGATGTTTTCATGGTTTTTGCAATCACTGAGTATCGTTGTTGTTTTGTTATGTGTCTTTAGCATGGTGTGCCTAAAGTCTGTAAGTGACTCTATTTTCACTTAGAACTTTATACAGTATAATAATTATTTTAAATTACATATCACATTATAGTGGGTTGTTTCAATGAATGCTCATTCTATACGTTTTTCTAAAATATCAATTTTTTATGATCAAGTGTGCATATTTATCATTTTTAAATTACAAGCTGAATATAAAACTCTATCCCAATTGAATTTAATTGACTCACCTCAAACGACTCCCCCTTTTCAGGATAATCAAGAAGATTTTTAGTTGCCGACTCAAGAGTGATCTCATAGAGAAATATTTTTTTCTAGACTTTTAATAATTTATCTTTGGGAGTTATTTACGTGATGTTACGCTTTGTTAAGAATATTATAAATTTTTATTTAGTACTGTTATTTTGAATTTATATTACCACATTATCTTGGTGTCAATTGTTAAACCTGTTTACCCTAATATTGTTATTGGGCCCTGACTTTTACTAAAAAAAAAAAATTATAGAATTCCACCGCTAATTAAGACAATTGAAGTAAAAGGGAGGAACAATTCTGTTCTTTTGGGTCGGGTTATTCCCTGTTCTATCTCGATTCCTGTACATGGGATGACAAATTATTAAGAAAAATGTGTAATACATTCACCTAGCAACTATGAATTTATTCTTTCTTCTCTTCAACGTCTTTTTTCATTCTTCATTAAAAACTCTTTAAAATTTCATCGTTGTGAAGTGTCATTGCATGACTATTTCTCGAGTCAAGTTTAATTTATGATTTTTATTTTCTAATGACAATGACATTGTAGAATTATTCATAACACATTTCATTCAATTAAGTTAATAAATAAAGAAAAAATATATATATAAATTTGCTCACTAATGTCTAGAGGCATTTATTTTTTTAAAAAATAATTAGTGTATAAAGTAAATAAAATAAATAATATGATTAAAATAAAAATGAGAATTTTATTGTATCATAATATGATTTTTTTTTTACTTAGTACATATTTAACAAGAAATTAATAATAATAATATTTTAGAATTTACATGTCCACATAGTTTTGAGATGGATATTTAACCTAGCATATGACAAATTTATAATCTTCAAAGACTCTTAAGGTCATTTGGTATTTGGTCAATAAACCAGAAACTTCTAGTGCGCGCGCAGAACGGGAATCATTGACACTTGATCGATAAAATCATCTTTAATTCTTGAGACTTTTTTTTTTGTTGTATTACGATACGTTTATGTATTATTTATTCATTAATTTAACTTATCAGTTAATTTACTAGTTTATAAAGATTAAAGTAAATATCTAAGATTATTCCAAAGTTAATTAGTCATGATAAATTTGTGAACGTGGACAAATGTAACTCAATGAAGTCTAATTTAGAACTAAAAGTTCTATATAAATCATATTTTATGAGCTAAATTTGAGTCAAAGTGAATAATGAAAGTGCGTGTACGTTTAAGTTGGAAATGCATGAAATTCAAATATAATTAATTCAAAATTATTAACTTCTTTTTGAATGTTGACCAAGATTTTTAAATTTGGTCTTTCCTTTAGACTACTTAAGACCAATTAACTTGTCATTAATGATAATTCTAAATTATGTATGCATAATTCTTAGTATATCTAGACATGAACTACGTATATGGCATCTCAAGCCACCGTAGATTGTTGCATTTAGTACATGTTACCGCTAATTGAATGGAAGAACATGCTATTTGAGGTGCTTATGGACTCATTGAGTCGAGTTTTTGGGTGAAAAATGGATCAACCTGTCCAGGTATAGTAACTTTGGACGTGATTCAAAAATGGATCATCCTTGTCTATTTTATATCTATTCTCTTAAATTTCTTTTTAAAAAAAATGTTTCGAGGATAAAACGTTTTATAAAATTTAAGTAGAAAACAAATTGTATGGCAAATATCAAAACCTTTCACTATATTCATATACTTTAAAACGTGGCATAGCGGAAGACTTTTTCGTAATTAAATCATTAAGCTTTATAAAACATGTCATACATTGAAAAACGATGAACATTTTACAAATAGATTTCACAAATAGAAAGTCCATTACATTTATCCTTTAGTCCAGCTAGCCACAAGGTCTGCAACGCATAAATCCTCCATCAACTGTTTCTTAACTCGTTACCGTGCATATCTACATTACAAGACATATTTTATAAGTCTAATGCTTAGTAAGAAATGAAATGTAATATGAACATGATATGCATTATATAAATCATTTTCCTTTTCTCTTTCTTAACATTTGTTCACTTAGGGAAGGATAATGAACTTTGATCAATGGTGAACTTTGACTATAACGATAAACTTTTGTAACACCCCGACATTTTAAGTTGGACAATTATCGGGGTATTACTAAGAACGTGTTCGGAACGTTAAGTCGAAGAGTATTTTCGTCAACGTTTTTCCCGTATACGTGATGTAATCAAGTGTGGGAGTATGGAGGTATTACATTGTGTATTTATACGTGTCATTTTATGACGCGTATTTATGGGAAAAATGTTATGAGATAGGAGTTAAGTGGGAAAAATGTGAGGAAAAGCTATCCAGGGCGTTTCCGGACGCCTGCGGATGACACTGCGAACGCGTTGTCTCGTCCGCAAACGCATTGCACACACAAAGAATGGGTTGGGATGACTCAGGACGTGATTCTGCGTCCTGACTGCACTGTGTCGCGGACTTTCGGATGAGTGCGAACGAGGAGTAGCATCGTCTGACTTGCTTCTATCCAAATCCTACGCACTTCCGAACGATACGCGGACGCCACATGCAGACGCAATCTGGTGTCCAAACTTTGCTTACGGACGGTACAGACAGGGCGGAGACGCATTCTCCCATCCGAAGCCTCGTTTTAGATTGTGATATTTTAGCCTTGCGGACGAATGCAGACGAGACTTATGCGTCCGCACTCCTCTGAAAATCCCTAGTTCAACGATAAAGTAGGGATTCAAAATTTGGAAAATTTTTCGTGTAGTCAATTACTCCCCGACAAAATCGACCCTCTCCCTTCACCCTCTGCGTAGGCGACGCCCTCCCCTGCTAGGCCATCTCCCTCTCCCTTCCCCTATAGGTATGGGTTGTTCCCTCCTCTCCCAGGTAAAACCTCCCTCCTTTGCTTCAGTCTCCATTTTTCCTTCTACAAGAGAGAAATTCCAAAGGGCGAGGGAGAGAGTGATCAGTGAGTGAAGGAGAGAATTTTTGGGTTAGCCATTAAGAGTAGTGAGTGAGGTTATGTGAGCTGGGGATTTCTGCTGGGTGAGCTGTGAGGAGCTGGAAGCTAGAGCTGCTGCTCTTGCTAAGGAACCACGAGTGGAGTGTTGTCCCTATTTAGGTTCATCATTAGTGGTAAGGGATTCGGCGTGTCTTGGCCATTTAGAGGCCCTGCACCACAAGTACGTCTGCGTGAGTAATGTTAGTTTTTCTTGGATGATTCTCTGTGATATTTCCTTGTTGATATTCTTTGTTAATTATGTGATTTCCCTTACTGCTAAGTGATATTGTTAGTTGTTAATAATGGTTGCTGAGAAATAGGGAATGATGAACTGGAAATAGGAATGTGTGAGGATGACATAAGCTTGAATGAACTATAATTTCCTTTGCTTATGTTAATTTTATTTTTGTTCCTTATTTCCTTACTCGTAGTTAACTTTCGCTGTGTAAGTTGTCCAGTTACTTGTTGTTAATGAATATGTTGAATTAACTAATTGAGCAGGTAATTAATTAGGATTCTACTAGAACAACCTTGAGTATGGTTAACCAATTGATCATTTATTGTGGTTTAACTAATTAACTAAACAAGTGAGCTAATTAATCGGTAGTTATACATGGGCTCAAGCATATTAATTAATTAGAGTAACTAATTAAACTTGAGTAGTCGTTAAATAACTAATCCGAGCATGTTTAACTAGTTGTTTAATTAATAATTAATCCTTGAGTGTGTCAATTAACTAACTAGTTGAACATGCTAATTAGTTAGTTTAATTGATTAACTAATTGTTAGATAACTAGTCGAGCATGTTCAATTAATATGTAACTAACTAGAACGAGCATGTCAATTAATTAGAATGATTAGTTATAACATTGTTATCTTTCTCGAGCATGTTAATAGCTAGAATAACATCTGTAATCAACTAGTGGAGCATGTTTAAGTAACTTAATCATTTCTTGTTACATGACAAATAATTAGAGTAGTTAACTAACTAGAATGATTAACTAAACAAGCATGTTAATTAACTGACTTAACTAGAATAATTAGCATGTAATTAGTATGATTAAGTATTATGCTTAATTAACTAACTATAATAACTTAATTAACTAACTAGAATAAAAGCGTCTAGGATAATAATCGAAGTCTTTACTTGAGCATGTTAACTAACTAGGACAACAATTCGATTGACTAGCTAGCATGTTTAATTCGATTATATTCTGCATGATTAGTTAACTAGGATAAATAGCATGTAAATCAATAACATGTTTTGTTCAAGCATGCTATTCATTATTTTAAGCAATGTTCGTGTTCTGCTAAATGTGTGTGTGATTTTCGTTTCTCCTTAATCCTTATGTGCTTCATTGTATTTCAATTGTTCTCTAGTGTGTGCTTTTAAATTACTGTGATTTTTTATATGCGCAATTTCAATTACAGTTACTTTTATTTAAATGCGCATTTTAATTATTATGAATGTTATGTTATAACGCATAATGCATCACGTTAGGTTGAGAATGTATGATCATACATCATGTTAATAGATATTATAAGAAGTGCCACCTTGGTGGTTGTACGCAAACATGCATAAGTGAGCTAAAATATTAAGAAAAAGAAGAAGAAAGGGGAATTGGGAGTGGATGGGTAGCGAAGCTAGTCTGCAATCTAGGCAGAGCCCCTCCCTCATAGGGTACGTGAGTTCTATATTGCAGGTAAAAGGTTAGGTCCGATCACTATGCCATTGCACGAGAAAAATCTCCCAATTCCAGCTCGAAGTACGAATAAGGAATAAATGGATTAAAGTAAAAGTAAAGTAATAAATGAACGAACATAATGAAATGATTGGTTTGGGTAGCCCCCTTTCCAAAATGGACTAAAGAGTGGCATTCACGTTGCATTAACCCTTTTTCCTTACTAAGCCTTCGGGCTTACAGTTGCTTGTAGTGTAGATGTAGGTACTGTACGTGAAATCAATGCGAAAGACACTAATGAACAATAGATGATAAAGCTGGGATGAAGGGTTTACATGTGTGAGGGAGCTCGTGGCTGGCCAAGCACAAAAGGGTAAGAAAATGAACAGTTGTAATTCAATTGTATTCAATTGTTTAGTCTTTCACCAAACGCAGTATTTAAACGTTTAGTATTTATTTCTCAAACGATTTATTTACGTTTCCGCAATGCTTTAAATAAACGATATTTTTTTATATAACGCTTCCTCATTTTCTTAATCGGGTTTCAAAACGAGTTTAAAGAAAGGTTGGTAGCGGTCCGATTTAGCGTCGCACTTTGATATGTTTTGTTTTAAAAAGAAAGTTCAAATTTTCATGCATTTTAAGGAAAAACGAAAAACCGAGTCGTTACAACTTTGATTGTTTCCCTCATTCTTAGCGTTTTTAGGAAGAGTGATGAACTTCGATCAATGATGAACTTATACCATAATGATGAACTTATACTATAACGATGAACTTATACCATAATGGTGAACTTATACCATAACAGTGAACTTATACGTTCTCTTCCTTCTTAACATTTTAGGAGTGAGTTCTCTTCCTTCTTTTCGTACATTTATTTTAGTTTCCATTTTTCTTATATAAAAATGTATGCATGTAAAAACGTTTCGTAATTTCTTTTAAAAATCATGATGCATAAACGTTACAAATCATGATGCATGAACATGTATGCATACATTAATATATCACCACTATAAACAAGCATATTATCAATTCAATTCAATTCAATTCAATTTCATAATCATCAACAAGTCTTTAATTCAATGCAATTCATCAAATAACAGCTCAAGAACTTAACCACTATCAAACAACATACCAAGAACAATATATCTATCAAACACAAGCATCAACAAACAATGAAATTCTACCTCTTGTGGTGTAACCCTAAAAGGGAAAAGAAACAACATTTCTTACCTCTATTCCTTTAAAGAAAATAAGGGCATAAAGATTTCCTCTAAGTTTAATTCTTCTCCTTCCTCTTTCTCTTATTCATTTCCTTGTCTCCTTCTTCTTCCCCTGATTCCTTTCTCTTTCCCTTCTTCTGAAACTCTCTTTCTTTCTAACGATTTTTCTCTCTTCTCTTTCTCTCAAGCTCTTCCTCTCATGGTTCTCTGCTCTTCTTTTCTCTCTAATTCTTTTATTTTTTCACTCACATGCTCTCCTTCAAATATAAACTTCTCTCCCTCTAGCCAACCCAGCATGAGGTGACACTTTTTAATAATAAAGTGATGAGTAATCACTTCTTTTATCTAATGAAAACATGACATTGTTGCACATTTTTGGCAACTCTTCACATTACTGGTCGATCAAACACCTAGGGTGATCGATCGCAACACAGCTTGAAAATCAACTCTATATCTTTTCAATAAAATCGATCGATCAACCTCTTCACATGATCGACCACAAATTTCCTTATTTTGAATATGTAATGACCGTGATAGACCGTTAAACCCTTATGATCGATTTAACATAAGTACTTTGACATGAAATCTCCTCCAACTTTCATCCCTCCTAAGATATCTCTCTCAATCTATACTCTTCTCTCTCCTCTTTCCACAATTTCTCTCTCAAAATCTTAGAATGATGAAGGCTTTTAAAAGGCACCCATTAAATGGCAGTTTATGGAGTTTTCAAATCTGTAACTGTCTTTAAAACTAATTAATAATATATTTAATCATTTAATAGTTTTTTTTCTTATCCACTTTCTCATGTGCCGGCTGGGCCTTCACAACTACATGATTTTAGCAAGGTAGGTTGCCACAAAATGACGGTGAGGTTCTACTCTGGCCCTAATGACTATCAGCCCAGTCTATGTTAAGGCGTTCACGCCCAACCCAGTTATTTTGGCCCACATCGTCAAGCCCAGTCCTTCTCAGTTTATCCACCGCCGTTTCAATCTGGAGAATTCTCTTCCCTTCGTTGGGACTCCGACTGCATTTGCAGCAGCAACAAGGTTCGATTTTCTGCTGGAAAATTACCGGAATGGTTTTGATGCGGTGGTCCGAAATAAACAGAGCTGTTTCAAGAAACCGACGAACCGAATACTCTGCCTCAATCTATCAAGAATATTCCCGAGTTTATCTCATATTCACAGTATATATATATATATATATATATATATATATATATATATAGAGAGAGAGAGAGAGAGAGAGAGAGAGAGAGAGATTTTTCTGATTGATTATTTTAAAACAAACTAAAAATCCTCATGATCTGCAAAGCCATTGAGACGTCGTTACAAACATGCAGACTTCTTCAGTTGACAGTGGAAAAAAAGTAAATAAAATAAAGAAGGGGTGGATGGGGACGACGACGATGATCTTAAAACCGAGTCCACTTATTGATCAGAACCGTTTATGCGCCGGGGGCGGCATCCTTGACCTTACTCTGCAAATATCCCCCGTACTCTAACGCATAGTCTTTCACGTGGCTCGCCGTGTCATAAATCCGGCTTCTGGCGAAGTCGACCTGGTCCGACCCCGGCGGATGATGTCCCCTGAAATATTTATAAATCCACGACAAACCGGCGACGACGGCGACGACGAACCCACAGGTGGAGCAAATGGCGAAAGCGACGAGAAAGAGGACGGTTCCGACAGGAACCCATATGGGGCTTGAAATAATTATCAACGGCGTGAAGAAGATCAGCGCAATTACAGATACCGTCACTGTTACGCCGGTGAGAAGAAGCAAAACCGACCCGGTTATTAGAAAGGCTAACAAACCGATGAGTTGGCCGGAATTTGGTGCATGCTCTTGAAGCTTTTGTACCAGCTTGGCAATGGGGTTTCTGGAGGTGGATCTTTGCATTCTGTGTGTTTGGGCAGAGTTGGTATACCGATCGGCCATAGTGGATGGGGGAGAGCCAGAGAGAAGTGGGTTTAGAAAGGGGCTTAAGGAGTGAGAGATGGACGAGGGAGATGGGTTCTGCTAGGGTTGATGGGTTAAGCCGACAGGTGCGGGGCAAGGCTTGGTTTTGGAAGACATGCATGGTGGACACGTGGATGCTTCGGAATATTGTTTGTTATTCTCCCCACTTCCCTTATTTAGTTCGTCTAGAGCAAAGGAAGCATTAAAATTTTTTGGGTAATAACAAAAACAAAAATCACTTTATCATAATAAATAAACGGAATCAATATTGCAGTCACATTTTTTTGTTAAAAATTTCAATTTGTTTTGCAGTGGATAAGTTTTCTTTATGCAACAAACTCATACATGAAGTAGTTTTAATCAATGTCTTACTTTTCGCAATGGAAGACAACTATCTGTTGCGTAAAATACTCTTTTCATAAGGTAAACGTGTCTTTCATTGCCGAAAGTAAGTTCTAATCCAAGAACTTGCTTCTGTAGTGGAAGAAAAGTATTCACTGCGGAAAATATTTTTTCCGTTGCAAAAATTACCATTTTCGTTGCGGAAAGAATATTTTCCTCAGTGGAAACGTGTCTTTCGCTATAGAAAGTAAGTCCTTGAAATAGAACTACTTCATGTGCGGATCCATTGTAAAAATACAACTTATCTATTACAGAAATTTTTTTTTTTAATTTTTAACCGAAAACGTAACAACGATGTGATGGACTACGAGTCCACTCTATCTTTAATCAATCTTCAAATAATATCATGGACTCATTTAAGATCAAGTATAGGTGGAAGTTCAAAAATAATGAAAGATTAATGGAAGGACTTGCCAAAACTGTCTACTTTCTGATATTCAACAAGTGTTTGATGATTTTGGAATTTGAAACAACGTCATATCAAAAAAGTACTTCATGAAAATTGTAGCTGGCTTCTTAAGCTTTTTAGAATGGGTTGGATCATTAAATTTGGTGGTTTGTTTTTGCTTTGTCAAAAGCCCACGGAAAAGAGAGCAAATATTATGGAAAAGCCAAGTGTCCAAACTTGAAAATCAAGGAAATCTATACATGGAAACCATCCAAGTGGTCAAGCACCAAGAAGGAATAGCTGCCAAAATACCTCTAGACTTGGAGAGGAAGAAAGAAAGAAGTTAATTAAATATTCTTTTAGTTAATTTACCTAGTTTCCATTAAGTAGAAAATCAGACAAGCTTATATTATGAGTCGATTTAGTAATACTATGCTTATTTAGTTTACTATTATTTTATAGTTTGTAATTGGCTATTTAAAGTCACCATATATACTTGTTTTAGACAGTTGAAATTGAATAGAAAAATGTTTGCTTAGTTATCGAAATTGGAGTGATTCATTTTTCAACCCCTCTCCTATGTTACAACTAAAGGTTATCTTATGTGTGTTACATTACAAGATTGAGCTCACTTGTAAGTTGGGTGAGTTCTCTTATTGGCAACTGCATTCTTGATCTTTAGAGGGAGAGAGTGTGAAGTGGTGTCCAACTTTACAGAGGAGCTTCATCGACAAATACATCCATACTGGAGTTATAAGCTACAAAAATTACTATTTTCGGCGACTCAAGTTCTCTCACACATATTTCCTAATCCATGGTGGATATTTCCATTATTCCTAAATGAGATTTTTCTTTACTCATCAAAGGAGGCGCATTTTAAATTTCAGCTCAAAAGCTTCTAAAACATGGGAGTTATTAACTTCCAAAGATGGGCTTTCTATATTGAATTTTGCGGCAAAGTTTAGAAAAGCAAGCCATCTAGTAGACAACAATTGATGATTGAATGCCGAAGAAATCGCTAGCCACTATATTGTTCTGCACGTTGACGATCAACCGTCTAGACGATCAAAATCTTTATTCCCAGTCGATCTCCGCCTGTGTTTTCTACTCATGATCGACTGCCTCTCCTAAATACACCAATTAGTGATTGATCAAACCTTCAACAAGTCTTCATCAACCCTTCATCAAATTTTTCCAATAATTTACAGATTAATTCTTTACCTCTTCCGTTGGTGCATAATGATATTTGTCTTGTTCATTTCTCATAATTCAATATTTTATTTTTTTAGCAAAAATTGCTTAGTGTTTGTCCTGTCATTGACCTCATGTACTAGTATAAGTATGATAATTGCATTTTTATTCATTGTGATTTTGATGTGAAAGGGTATAATCAATTTTACATACATTGCATTTAGTATAACCTGCCTACTGAGTTAGTGAAACATACCAATTTCAAAATCCCAAATTACAATAATTTTCCAACTCATGAATCAATCACATTAATTTTCCCCAAATGAAGTTCAATCAAAACCCTAAATCAATGTTGATTTTCAATCTTCTACTCATGGATAAATCATCATCAGGAAATCAATCCATTTTCTAACTCATCATAGAATCTAGCCACAAGGAGGAATAAATTCATGTCATTCTTTATAAGGAAAGAATTAGGAGACCTCTCCTATAAATTAACGGTTTTACTGTGATGGAAAACTCACACAGACACTCTATTCTCGAGTTATGTAAGTCTGAAAGGCAACCATAGTTACTTATCTCGTCAGAACCACCCTTTGACCACTCTGACCACCACGAAATCACCAATATTCGATGAACCGAACCGAACTAAATTGGCCCAGTCAAACTAGACTCAATTCGAATTTGACTCTGTTCCATCTAAGATTTTATGCTCAAATTCTTCAAGGATTTTTTAGAATTTAAGGAGAAGTTTAATCACAAAATTTTACCAGCATAAAAAGTTATTCTAAAACCCAAAAATTCTTAAATCCCTATACTCTTGGAATTTATGTAAGTAAAACACAAGTTCTTAAACGTTTTGATCATATGCCCCACAACACAAAACATGTGTAATACCCAGAATTTTTATGAATAGTTTTAATTATGTAAATACCACAATTTAAATTTTAATAAATTAATTATTGTTAATTGGAGAATTTTAATAAAGGAATAAAAATATTAAAATCATTAAATAAGTTATGAAATTATGAAAGTTAAAATAAATAATTTTATTTTATAGATAATAAAATAAATAATTTTTTTTTGGAATTGTTGAAGAATTAAGAAAGTTAAGTGTAATAGGATGGTAAAGAATAATGTGAAAATAATCCACGGCTAAGGAAAGTTTAAATTGTTGGTTTAGTTATTTTATGTTTTAGAATTAAGAAAATAACGTGTAGGAAGACCAGATGGAATAGGAACCGTTAGATGAGGTTTATGAATGACTGAGATCAATTAGGATAGAGAAAGATGCTCCGTAGGAGTGTTTGATGCGTGAAGCCATTGAACCGTTGGATCGGTTTAGCGGAAGGAACGTGGATTGTTGGATTTAAGAAAGATGCTTATGCATGAGTGTTTGATATTGTTTGGATGCGAGAGTGTTTGATGCCATTTGGGTGTGGGAGGATGTTGGACCGTAGGATTAGATTAACAAAAGAAATGTAGACCATTAGATTTAGGAAAGATTCTTCCTTGGAAGAGTTGGATGCCGCTCAGATGCAGAAGAGTCTTGGATTGTTAGATTTAGTTTAGTGGAAGAAACATGGACCATTGAATTAGGAAAGGATTCTTCCACGGAAGGGAAAATGTTGTTCAGAGAAGTTAAGTAATTAGGAAAGTCGTCATTTTAGGTTATTGTGTGTTTCCATGCTACATTTGTGTCTGGGACAACGAGTTTAAGTGTTGAAATGATGTCGTTTGGATTAGTAAGTCTCGGTTAATAGTGTCAGAGTGGAAGAGTTCACTTTCGTTGACAGGTTATTGGATGAAGTGAAACATCGTTGTTAGATTTAATGAATTCGTAGTGACGCTAGTGTCCGCAGTAGCATTGACGTCCACATAATGGATTTTAACAATAGATTAGGACATGTGGCAGTCGGCGAGTGTTAGACGAACTTGCGGATTGGAGTTTCCACTAGAGCTTTGGCAGCCGCGAAAATGTTGGCAGTCCGCGATTGCTTTGGTGACTGTGATTGTAAGTTCTAGGGCTGGCGTGGCTGTTGGCCATTGGTTAAGCGGGTTGTTACGAACGTCCGCTGTGGCTGTTTGCGCGTCTGTTGTAGCTTGGGCAAGTTTTATTTAAGTTAGTTTTCTAGATTACTTGCAAACTATAGATTGATCCTTAGACTATTTAGGAAAATGGTAGGATTTGGATATGATTTCGTGAAATTTTATTCTGCGGTATTCTCATGTTAGTATTCTATAAATATTAGGGTTTAGGTTTAAACTCTAATCACCCAAAAACCCCATGGATGAGAGAAGCTTTCTCTCCAACTCTCGTGTGAAACTATCTTTCAAGTTTCTCAAGGTAGGTTCTCTACAATTTAGTTTTTGAAATTGTGTTCGATAATAAATAATGTTTAGAATTATTCTTTTAGCTAAATCTTTATTTATTTAAAGGAAAGTCAGCGTATGGGAAGTGTTAGGAACAATCAGACTTCCATTAGAGAACTCCAAGTAAGTGATATTTTGTTTGGTCTTTGGCTGCATCACAAAGAGTTATGGTAAGGTAGAGTTTTGATGTTTTTCTGATGCCTACAAGTATTGTTTGAGAATATGATGCATGCCGATTGTTTACTGTTTACTATTCATGTTATAATATTATTTGAGGATATGATTTCTATTAGTTGTTGATCGAGGATGTGTTTTGATGATGTTGTGATATGATGTCTACGAACTGTTGATTGAGGATATGCTTATTGTTTGCTTACTATTCATATTGAGATGTTGATCGAGGATATGATTATTGCTCGTTTACTGTTCATATTGAGAAGTTGAGCGATGATATGTTTATTGTTATATTTATGCATGTTAGATTGTCTTTATGTTACGTGTATGTCTCATGCATTCATGAAAAATGTTTTCTTTAAGAAATATAAGAAAGAATGAAAGACATACTGAATAAACGTAAATGGGCATTATGGGCTGGGTTTGAGTTAGCTATCCCACATGAGGTGGACCTAATGGTGTCACTCTCTCCCCTATAATTAATTACCTATAATGATTGGACTGTAAAGTGAAAAAAAAAAAAGAAAAAAAATGTTGACTGAAAAGACATGGTTTTTATATGATGCATCTCCTAGTCATGTTTAATGTTTCACATTTCTTACTGAGTATTAGATTCATAAGTGAACTTTGTGATGTAAATATTGATGGAATTATAGAGGAACATGATGATAGAAACAATTTATAGTGCAGTTGAAGAGGAATTCTGTAACGACCCGGTTTTTATTTACTTTAAAATTGCGTAAAATTTAAAACTTTTGTTTCGTAAAAACATCATAGTATTCTTCCTTTATAAAACTCGATCGTTAAAACTCTTTACTTAAAAACATATATCAATTTCAGCAGAAGTAATTAAAATCCTTTTATGAAACGCAGCGGAATTAAGACATAACGTTAAAGAATATTAAATAATTTACAAACCCTTTTTTCAAATAACTTCCTTTTTAAAACCCTTTAGCCCAACCAGCCACAAGATCCACATGTGCAAATCCTTCATCAACTGTCTTTGACTTGTTCTCCTGTTTTCTCGTACAATACCTACATCACAAGACATAAATTAATGAGCCTAACGCTCAGTAAGAGATAGAATGAAATACAATGCACATGATATGCATGATCATACGATGCATTACAGAAGAGTGTCCTTTCTCTTCTGGAAGTTAAAGTGGAATACTCCCTAGAGACATGTGGCCTAATCAGTCACTCCGACAAGGAGATATATCCATCGGGGGTGTTACCACAAGCAGGTATCCTCACTTTTGTTGAAAACGTTGGGGGTTTCAGAACGGGGTAATTGTGAACCCTAGAATCCATGTAGCTACTTCTAAACCTATCACTCCCTATGTGGGAGGAATCTACCGTATGGAAAGTCACAATTCACCCGATCCCCCACACGCCTATTTACATAGATTAATTATGACATGCAATATGCTCTTGAATTCATACAATCCTACATGATAATAAAATATCTAATAAACATATCATTAAAAGAACCTAAATCTAGTAAACACACAACATGCAATTCTAATTCTTGCGATGTTGGGTCCGAAGACCAAAACACTGTAAGTATCAACTTACATGGAGTCTTCAATGCGATTATGTTAATCGACTTAGCACCTAAAGCCCTTAAATGGACAATTATTAAAACCACAGATTATCAACCTCATTCATAGAGAATAGAATAACTTAACACACCATAACAGTCCAATCTAGAACGACAACAGATTCTCCTGACTTCATCACTTAATAACTTAACCATGGCACACACTAATAGAACAATATAAGATGTAACCAAAAGCTTATCCTTTTCATTTACCATCCCCCACTGCTTCTTTAGTTGCTCGCTGATTCCGTGCGTCGTGTACCTACACTACAAGTAAGACGTGAGCCTAAAGGCCCAGTAAGAAAATGAGTTTATGTATATGAAATTTCGCTATTTAATTCTTTGGAATGGGTTCTCCCCAAGCCAATCTTTTAGTTATGTATTTTAGAAATAGTACATGTTTTAGGAATAGCTCGTATATGGAGCGTGAAGTTTTGGGAATCCTATGGTTTCTAATTAATTATATTAATTGGTCTTTTAATCCCAACAAGGGAAAGATTAATGTTTTTCCTCACTCAAGGCATGTGGCCACCCCGTGGTGGTTTTTCCTAATTGTTTCTATCGTCATGAGACTATCCTAAACATACATACAACGAGTAATTAACTAAGGGCTCATACAAGAGAGTTCATATAACAACCATAATGGACATAAGCATGCTTGACAATACAAACTGATATTTAAACAAACAATGCATTAATGAACAATAACATGCTTGAAAAGTCTATATCCTATTTTATTTACATGCTTATAATTATTATCTTGTTTAGGTTAGCTAGATTGATTAGGTTAACATACTTGACAAATTAACAATAAGGTTAACATGTTCAGTAAGTTAGTTGATTACATTAGATATGAACATTCAATTTAAATAGCATGCTCAAGGATTTATTTACAAGGAACTCAACATTGATTTCGCAGCGGATATCCAAGTCGAGGCACCAACAGTAAGGAAATCATCTATAAAGCTACGCAGTATCAATAGAGAATTTATAGCAACATACAGAACATTCAAACATGGATAAACATTCAGGTTCACACTATCACAGAGAGCTATCGCACAGAGCATCCAAAACATACAACCAACAAGCATAGACAGTATCACAGAGCAATATAATATGTGTTCTACACTATCAACATCAACAGTGAGCATTCCAGTATCATCAATAAAGCAAACACTAACTATGGAAGCCAACCAATAGAAAACTACAGAAAACGAACCTACAACTAACAAGCATATAAACAAGCATATAATCGCGATGGGCGTCCCTTCCCCTAGATATTGCAAAGAGAATCCCCGACGAACTCGACAAAATTCCCCCGACGAATTCCCAAACTCCTGATTAACTCCCGAGTTTTGAAGCTGAAAATGGCGTCAAAGGCAGGTCAAGTGTCGAAGAAGCATAAAGTGGTGGCTTCCTCCGAGACAGCGGGTCCAGTGCTCGTGTCTGTAGAACCCGAGTTGTTCAACTCGGCCTCCTCCAAAGAACTGTATGTAATGACATTGTACCCCGTGCAATAATCATATCTAGGAAGGTAGATTTCAATTCATTCGCTGATTTTGGATTGAATGACATGTTTGAGCGAATTGGTTTGAATAAATTATGCACGATGGGGGGTTATTATTGTGAGAGAGCTGTAAAACTGTTTTATATAAATTTGGAGTTGGACATCTCTAGTGACAGAGAGTTGAGGACTTTTCTGTATGGAAAACAGATTAGGATAACTCTAGGACAATTGCATGAGCTTATTAGATTCTCCACGGAGGAGCCGTTGGAGGAGTATTTTCATGTGTCGAAGGACCCCAATTTTGTAAAACAACGAGATGGTTTTGTATTGATAGAGCGATTGGTTCGCAATTCTACAGTCGTTGAAGCTTTCTTCCGGCCCAAATCAAAGGACCTTGATGCTAAAGTAAGAGTCATCCACCATATGATCACCCACATAGTTGTGCCCCGTGATGGACATAGAGACCTTGTCACCTCCATGGATCTCTACATGATGAAGAAGCTCTACAATGGGAAGAGGTTCAACATTGCATACGTCATGTAAGACACTTGGTTGGATCCATGTAAGACACTTGTATTCATTCATGCAAAATTTCTTCCCTATATCATACATAGACTAATGTTTCTTCCTCATGCAGTGCCACCGGAGTTGAATTGTTTTATGTCATCGATTGACGTGCACACCTAATATGCATACCAATTGCTGATGCCGGAGGCAATTGCAATTGTCATGGCACCGACGGACAAAACATGGTATGTTTTTCAACCCTGAGCTTTGAATAAAGTGACAAACTAATTTGGTCTCTCAATTGCAGCCAACACGGTATATTTCAAGTCTCTCAGCCTTTAGGGTGGTCGGTGATTGCGAAAGTGTACGTAGCAGGGCTTCCATCGCCACGAACTGCATGAGCAAGAGGACATGTACAAGGAGACCACTCATGTCAAGATGAGTTCCGACTTGCAGTTCAAGATCATCGATATCCGGGACAAGGAGCCTTCCATTTTAGAAGATGCACCAGCTATAGAACAAGCACCAATGATAGAACAGACACCAGCTACAAAAGAGGCACCACCTGTAACATATTCAAGAACTGCAAGAGGTGCAAAAGGTGTAAGAGGTGCAAGAAGTGCAAGAATTGCAAGAGCATTAAATAAGTGGCTCAATTGAATTTTTTTTGTAAAGTTTGTTGTTGTATATTGGTTTTGCAATTTTAGAAAGTTTTGTTAAAGTTTGTTTTTGTGATTTCTGCTGTTGGGTTTTATTGGTTGTGATTTCTGCTATTGAATTTTGTTGGTTGTGATTTCTGCTGTTGGATTTCTGCTGTTGGTCGATTGGTTGTTAGTTTTGGGTGAGGGACCCCCAAACAGGTCGAGGGCCGTCCATTGATTGACGATGGACGTCCATCATAGCTTGAGGGACGTCCGTTATGCTATGATAGACATCCGTCATGCTTGACGGATGTCCCTCAGGCTATGACGGACATCCGTCATGCTTGACGGACGTCCCTCAGGCTATGAGGAAGGTCCGCCATGTTGGATAGGTAGAGATCACAAATTCCAATCGACCTGTTTCCAATATGATTTCAATAAACACATACAAATAAGATAAAACACAAATATGATTTCAATCGACCTGTTTCCAGATTCCAATATGATTTCAATAAACACATACAATAAGATAAACACAAAATTATTCGTTAACAATTCCAACACATTGAAATGCAATGTATTACAATGTACAAATAAGATACTAAAAAATACATAACAACACTCATAGAAGACCAATGGTTAAGGATGCGAAGGTGAGGCGGCGGACTCATGCAAAACACAAAAGCAATATAATGTCAAACAAAACGCACATAGTGAGAACAACGAATGAAAGCATAACAATCTAAGCACCTGCATATCGGCGACAATGGTAAAACCCATGAAGGTGTCGTGTGAGCATTCTGCTCAATCACTACCACTTGCCATGCCAGGTGCTGAGCCTCCACCTTGACAAGAGCGAAGGCCCACATGGTGACAACGTCTGCATGTCATAGAGACATGTCTCCTGCTGAGTACAGTGCGGCTACAGGGCTTGTCAGCATCCTGCACTCTTCATTTTTTAGGCCAACCTGGGAGTCTCCTAACCGGCGGCGACAGAATTGGCGGCTGGTTTGTTTCAGGCCACATGTGGTGGCCATTGACAGGTCGGGCAAAGTGAGAGTACATCTTCATAAATGTGTCCCGATGGTACTATACATGCACATAATCCTCATCTGAAGTCCTCATAAAATTGATGCACATGATGACATGCACATATGAGATTCCAGTCAGCTCCCACAGGTAACAGTTATAGGTGCGCGTGTCTAGATCGACTACGTATCGTTCATTACCGTCACTAACCTAAAACCGATTAGCTCCTCCAGGTGTTGGACACCAATTCTAAGTTGCATGTTGCAGATTGACAAGCTTCTTTGTCGTCTTAGGACACAAAAGATCCGTTGCTTAAGCCATCTGGTTATGTTTCTTAACGATCGTAGTCATTATGCTCGTTTTAATCATCTCGAACATAGTGAGGATCGGTTTGTTCGGGGTTGGCAAGAGGTAGGCATTGTAGCACTCGCTCAAATTATTGAGGCTCATGTCGCACTTTAGGATGGAACTGAAAGCATGTTTCGACCAACACCTCGAGTTAAGTTTCTGCAGATATGTGTGTGCTGACTGATCGATCGTAAGTAGTTTACTCATCTCCTTCTGATATTGTGATGATGTTGTGGCACTAGCTGCCTTCCACATGATATTTTTGTACTGCATGCCTGGAAATTGTTTTTTGAAATTGACATACAAGTGTCTAAGGAAGAAACGATGCTCAGCTGCTAGCGCATATTGTTCAATAGCATATCCAACCCTTTCTATCAATCGAAAATAAATGTTCATCCCCTGCCTATGTCACTGTCTATGTCCAAAAGCAAGCAGCACAAAAACCAGGTTCAGGAGTCTCTATATTCTGATTCAACAAGTGCCACAGCAACTGAATAAATTCCATCATTGGCGTCAATGCTGATAGCTGTGAGCAATTGACCTGGGCACGACCCCTTCAGGTGACAGCCATTTAGGCAAATGATGAGTCTATCAAACTCCGTCAGACCTCTCTTGCACGCATCCAAATACATGTACATTCTTTTAAATATTGGACTTGGATGGGGCGTAAGCTCATAAACATCTACCACTAACAACAATGTGCTGTCAGGATTGGATCTTTGAATCTCTTCTGCGTAGGACCACAGTTGCTTGTACTATTCATCACCATCCCCTTTGTTCAGGTTCAGTGCTAAATTCCTAGCCCTTCTGGCAAGACTCGGGGTAATATTGATATTAAAGTCCTTCCTCACAATCTTAATAATGGAAGGTAGGTCCCACGTGGGTTGACTTTTGAATCTATCCAAATATTGGGTTGCCACCCATTTGTAGGAAGCATGTCAGCTTTTCATTTGTCGTGCATATGTGTGCGCCTCATTATAGCTTTTAATTTGAAAGGTAAGCTCACCCTTCATTTTTTAAGCGTGAAGCCGCCAACTACATCCATCCTTGCACACAACAGTCAACTGATGACGTTCGCTTTTGACAAACTTGATCCCAAGCCCATTTTTCAAAGCATGATTAACCACTTCATCTCTAATATCTTTCAATGAACTATACTTCTTACCTAGACAGAGCTCCGAGGACGAACATTCTACTTGGGGATGCATACTCTCTCCCCAATCATCATCATTTGAGTCACATATTGAATGAAGCTTCGAATCCAGAGATTGCCGAGATTGAATGCACTTCTATACCATCTTCGTGATAGAACCACCGATTCTCATTGGTCTCTACTACCGAAATAGGAATAGGATCCACCTCCATTTCGCAGTCAATGGATTCTTCAACAATAGATGAAGCAGCACCCCTTGACTCCATGTGATGTGCAACACTCTGTTCATTTGATTGTGTTGAGGGAGTTGGTCAGGGGAAGACAAAATTTCTCTCTCAAATATCTAGGGCAAGGGACAGACTTATTGTGTTCGATTCTGTTCTAAGGCAGAAGAAACATACTTATTATCTAGGGCAAGGGTATGAAATTCGAGCGGGACGAACGTTCGTCGTATTAAGATGGACGTCCGCCATGGCCTAAATGACGGCGTCTAAAGGCAGATTTGAGTGAAATCCTCTAGTTACAGACATTCGTCTTATTAAGTCAGACGTCCGTCATGGCCTAGACGACGTTGTCTCAAGGCGAGAGGCGTCCATTGAGGGAAGAACGATGTTGTATTGATATACAAACGTTTGTTTCATGGCGAGGGACATCCGTATTAATTGAGGGAATTCGCGAGTTTAAAAATTGCGTGTGCCTTGCACATGACAGTTAAGTTGGAGTCAATCCTGGCCGTCGATCCAGAGGAGGGACGTCCATTGCTGGATCCAACGGCCAGGGAGGGACGTCCGTCCGTCGAACCTGGAAGACGCCAGATTTAATCCTGGCCGTCGATCCAGAGGATGGACATCCGTCACTGGATCCAACAACCAAGGAGGGACGTCCGTCCGTTCGATCTAGAAGACCCCAGCTTCAATCCTAGCCGTCTATCCAGATGAGAGATGTCCCTCGCTCGATCCAACGGCCAGGGATCCTCATCCTTCCGTCGCCTTTGGGAAACCCCAGATTCAATCCTAACCGTACATTCCGCGATCCAACGGACAACGAGCTTGACAGGGACGAAACTGCCTTCGTCCGCCCTCTCTAGCCATCCATCGTCCATCTTCTTCGAACTTCCAGGAGGGATGACACTTGACGTCCTTCGACGGTGCTTAACAGAGACGAAACCAAGGCTTTAAACTCGACGGTACTGGACGAGAATAGTGACTACGAGGTTGCCGACGACAATTTTCTATAGTTCAGGATTTTAGTTGTTAAAAAAAATCTCTAAGTTTTGACTTGTCATTGATAATAAAGTATAGGGTCTGCGGTGTTAATTTGTTTTAAATATATTAAAGTAATTGACTAATTAGTAATGTGACGTAAATAAAATACAGTCCTATTGAACCTTCTCCACCTCCATTGATATGGCAGCCTTTTTCTAAAAGTTTCCGGCTTTCGGGGGATTTTATCTTCTAATAGCTCTCTTTCTTTCTGGGTATTTTCCGACAATTGAATTGCTGTAATCGTGTGGCTTTCGAATCGGAAGACTGGAGTTAATCTCAATTTCTTCAGACCTTAATCGACCAAGCTATTGACCCATATCAAGCTCTAATGGATCAGCGTCGAAGCTCCCGCGCGGTCATCGACCCTATGGTTCGCCATGTGGGCTTCTTCACCCCCAATCTTCCGCCGGGTCGGACCCTTTCTGCTCCCCCGGATTCTGCATCACCTCTGGCCAACTCTCCGGCGAGCGATTCCCTGTCTCCGGTTATGATCCCCCCGCCTCGTCATCTCTCTGACAACCTTGCACTCCGTTCTGCGGCTTTGCCGGTGCCAAATTCAGGCCTCCGCCGAAATTCGGAAGAAGTACCTGTAGGGAGCTACGATCCCTCGGAGTTACTACTCGGTACGTCACCGTCGGGGTCGTCTTCTACTCGGTTAGGAGCTGGAGACTTGGATTTTTCAGAGGAATCGTCAACGACTGTATGGCATCGGCTGAACGAGACCGTGAAGTTAGCTTCTAGTCTACCGGTTGCTGGATTAGGCGTATCTGCAACCAAGTTGGTGGAAGCAAAAAAGCCTGTCAAAATTTCAGGTAATTTACAAAAAAGAAACTCATCTTTGGGAATGCTTTAGATTACAAAAATTCAAATTTACAGCCATTGTTGGTCATATTTAAGCCTTTTTATCTTCACTTTTTTCATGCGACTGAAAAGGAAGTTTTTGCAGAAAGGACTGAAGAGTCTGCCTCTGAAGCTCAGCATGAACTCTCATCAATTTCAATGAAAGTCAAAACAACAAAAGCTGAAAGACGGGCACTGCAAGAAGCACAACGTGCTGCAAAATCTGTGGCAAAAGGTTTAATAATAAGTTACTACTTTATTAATCTAATCAAATTGGCATGCATTGTTGTTGACTTTCACATGTTTATCCTATTGAAGACTTGTTTCCTGAAAATTTGCTTCCCCTTAGAAGGCTGTCATTTGCCTTTCCTTCTTCTCCAGTGCATTAGTGCATGTCTGATAGAATAAGTGTGTAAGGCAACGGCAACTTGTCTTATCTTTTACACCCGTTAAAACGAATGAATTTGTAGTGAGTTAAGTTTGAGTATTCCTTAAGTTTTTTGAGTATTTACGAAACTTAGTACCTTAAAGATCTCGAAGTCTGGTTCCTCTTATTATTTATTTATTTATTTTTTAAATTTAGGTGTCAAACTTGCTGGCATATTTACTGTGTCTTAATATACGTGATCTTTCCCTTCATCATGATTAAATAATAAAACATTTTGGTGACATTTATTATAAGAGTAAAGTTATGGTTTATCCGTATAAAAGTTACTCATTATTGTGGTAGTCGATGTCTTGTCTAGAAGTTGAATGAAGTTTTAGTTTAGACAGCATTCGACTGTTGTGTGAATTGTCACGTCAATGATTCTATATAGCTTAAATTGCGTATGATGATTCTATTGCTGTAGTTTTTAAATTTCTACCATTTTAGAATGCGCATAATGGAATTGCTTGATGATAATGTGCTGAACTTTTGCTATATTTCTAATTTATGTAAATTTTGAAGCTGAGGGAAGCAAACCTGTAGGAGCAAGTTCAGGGAAACCTGCACAGCAGCGTTCAAAGAAGAAAGATGGTCCTCCAGCTTTGCCATTGGTGGCAGCTACTGACAAGAAGGGTGGTGATCGGACACAAGAGAAGAAGAAAGATGCTCCCCCTCCACGCATGCAGTTTGATGAGAAGAGCAGAGTAGAGAAGGCTAAGAGGCGATCTGTGGTCAACCAATCCGAAGCAACAAATAGAGTTGAGTTGTTTTTGCATTTGCCCCAATATGAGCCTGGAACTCAACTTCCCGACCTCGAGTCGAAGTTTTTTCAACTCGAAACAGTGCATCCTGCTGTGTACAAGGTAATACTTTCTGGATGCAGGTAGGATTCTTACTCTATTTTTGAAGAAAATGACAAAATTAAAATAGTTAGATAATATAAGATTCTTTTAAGAGATCTATAAGTTTTCATTACGATGAAATTCCCAAGGTTTGAATGAATTTTTCATGTTACTAACTCTCTTTAAATAATTATTATTTAGAGAATCTCAATAAACTTATTGTGGCAACCTGTCTTGTAAAGGCAAAGACGATGCAAGATTTTGTTGATTGTAAGGGCCCAGGCTATACCAGCGGAGGTGTACAATCCTAACTCGCTTGTGAGAGTGAAAAGTGAATAGTTTATGAGTAGAGTTCTTCTCTTTACCTAGTATAACACGTTTTGGGCTAATCCCAAAAATAAAAACAGTATGATTTCGACTTAAAGCGGACAATATTATATTGGGAGGACCGAAGACTATACACTTACTATAATAACTATAATTATTTGTAAATTATTCCCCTTTCCCATTACACTACTATAAGTGTTATAATTATGATGGACAGGGGAAAAATCGATTTGGTGTTGTTTATAATAGGAGAAGGTAATTTCGTAAATTGGAGAAAAGAAGTGTATGAGAAGTTTTAAGGGAGACGGTTGGAGTTAATAAAACCATCTTGAAGTTACAAAGAGGAACACTTTTGTTACAGATAATTCTGAAGATAAACTCTCTGAGAAATTGAGGGTGATTCCAAACCTGTGATTTTCGGGTTTGTGGTGTTGTGTTTTAATGTTTGTTATGTTTGTTTGCTGTTCTATGTTCTGTAAGGTCAGTGAATTTGTTTCAAGAATTGTAATTTGTGTTTCTATAAAAGGTTGGAGATTTGAAACCCAACAATTTGGTATCAGAGCATGGCGAAGCTTACGACCAGAGAAGACCAAATGGAAGAAGTGGAGAAGGAGATGCTCGGAATACGTTTAGACTTGGATAAAAATGTTGAGCAGTGACATACCTTGTGATAGCAGATGTCGATTCTGCCGCGAATAAAAGTGATGTTACCGAAGGTGGAGGAAGAGTTTTGTTTACTGCCGGAACTAAAGGCGAACATTAACCAGTTGCGATCAAAGTTCTGAAGCCGTTCGGATGTTCCGCTGAGCGTCAGTTCGACGGTTGACAAAGGAAAAGGAGTACTGGGTATTGATGATTCTGATTTTCGAAATCGCAAGCGGTCGACAAATGACAACGACCAAGGGTTTTCGCCAGTAGTGTGTCGGCTCGACAAGCACCGGCTCGAGAAGCACCGGCGCGAGGAGTAGCAAAGCTTACCGAGAATTGATTGGTACAGGAATGAGGATGTTTGGTATGCTGGCCGAAGTAGAGAGTGAGGTCCCTGTTTGTTAAGAGGAGAGAAAGGGAGTCCCAATAATTTTTGCAGAAGAGGAGATTGGGGAAGTCCTCCAAAAATTGATTTAACAGTGTTTGACGGTGATAATTGGTCAGCTTGGTTAAAAAAAGCAGAAAGGTATTTTCAAGTCACTAGAATACATCCTAAAAATAAGGTATATATGGTCGGAAAAACATAAGATTATTATGAATGGATAACCGAAGAAGAGCCACACTTAAGTTGGGAGGACCTCAAATTTGCGTTCGGACGACGTTTCGGGCCCAAGGAATTTTGTTCTAATCAAGAGCAATTAACGAGGTTACGACAAACTGGAAGTGTGGAAGGTTACAGTGAGTAATTTCAAGAGTTGACTGCAAAAATTCGAGGTATGGATAGAGAAGCCGTGCTGGGAGCTTTTTTAAATGGATTGTCTTGGGAGCTCTAGGATGATGTCCGTATCATGCAGCCTAAAAACGTGTATGAGGCTTTGATGTTAGCCCTAAGATATGAGTTCAAAATGTAAGCATTCCAACAGAGAAGAGAAAATAGACCCAGGTGGAATTTTTATGAACCTAACAAGAACTTGATCCAAAGAATGAGAACTCAACCGAATAAATTTCAATTGGGAAATGTTCGTGATCATGCCGGCATAAACTCACTTCGCTATAGCTGAGGGGAGCCCGGCCCTTCCCATGGATATGGTTACTGACCTCGGAGCGAGTAGGACAACCATCACACAAACAGAAAGGCAAATACGACGTGAAATTAATCTATATTTTGTTGTGATAATAAATGGGAAGTGGGTCACCGGTGCAAATTGAGTTTACAACTATTAGAAGAGGAGGATTCTAAAGTTGATATCGAAGAGGAAAAAAACAAGGAAGAAGAGGATGAAGCAAAAGAAGGGTTGATGTTTCTTTAATCGGAGTTGTCTCTTCTCACCATGGCCGGCATAGTTGGTAACCGATATTTTAAATTATTTGGCCAACTGGAAGAAAAAAAGTTTTAGTGCTTATTGATTCTGGTGCAAATTCTTTTTTCATAAGTCAGAAACTAGTTACTGAACTGCACATTCGAACAATTTTTGGTACCTAAATTTGGGGTGAGGGTCGGGGATGGATTTCAAATCACCGTCCTTTTTATTTGTCGTGATATCAAATTGTGGTTGCAAGGAGTCAAATTTTCAATGGACACTTATCCGTTTCAGATTCTCAGTGTTGATATTGTTTTGGGGGTGGATTGGTTGCACACCTTGGGTACATTTCAAACTAATTTCAATCACCCTTGATTAAAATTTATTTAAAATGGAGTCAAGTCACCTTCTACAAAGGGAAACACAACTGTCTATTCGGCAAGTATCCATTAAAAATGCAGTTAAAGCAGCCTCTGAAGGAGAAGAATGTGATCAGGTTGAATGGCAAAGTGAGCATAATCAAGAAGACAAACATGAGGATAATACAATTTCTGGATATATGGAAGCATTATACAGCGAATATGCTGAAATCTTTTCTGAGCAGTTAACTCTCCTTCCTGTACGGAGTTGTACTCATGCTACATGTTTGCAACCTGGAGCAATTCCTCCCAATATTCGACCTTACCAATATCCGCATTCACAGAAATCTCAGATTGAAAAATTAGTTAGTGACATAGCCGCTTCAGGTATAATTCAACCAAGTCAGAGCCTTATTCTAGTCCAATGTTATTAGTTCGTAAAAAAAATGGTGAATGGAGATTTTGTGTTGATTATCGAAAATTAAACCAACTCACCGTGGCAGATAAATTTCTCATACCAGTTATCGATAAGCTGATTGATGAATTTTAGGGGGCTTCATATTTTTCCAAATTAGATTTGAAAAGTGGATACCATCCGATACGAATGAATCCATAAGATGTGGAAAAAACTGCTTTTCGAACACATAATGGTCACTATGAGTTCTTAGTCATGCCATTTGGTCTAACCAATGGACTGACTACATTTCAAGCGATTATAACAGATATGTTTCGTCCATTACTTTGGCGATTTATGTTAGTATGTTTGGACGATATATTAGTATATAGCTGAAACCTAATTGAGCATTATAGACATTTACGTAAGGTGCTGGGAATTTTGCGAGATGGACAATTCATAGTTAACCGAAAAAAATGTACATTCTTCCAAGATTTTGTGCATTATTTAGGCCACCACATCAGTTTTCAAGGAGTAGGGTAGAAGAAGATAAAATTCGCGGTATGTTAGAATGGCCTATTCCATCCAATATCAAGATGGTGCAGGGATTTTTAGGGTTAACTGGTTACTATCGGTGTTTTGTTTGCAATTATGGTACGATTGCCCGACCTTTAACTGAATTACTCAAAAAGGGAGCATTTTGTTGGACAGAATCAGCACAATTTGCTTTTGACTAGGGGTGTTCACGGTCCGGTTCGGTCCTGTTCGAAGTGGAACTGCACCGAACCGGTCCCATGAGACTCGGGTACCGAATCGGTACCGAATAACAGGTTCCAGTTCAGTACCGAATTTAACTATTTTTTTTAATATTATAATAAAAATTTATAAAAAAATGAGTGATGTGAAGTATTTCTCTGAATTCCCCATCGTAGAGCAATCTGTGCTGGGCTTCGTTTGTATTTCTTAGCAAGAAGCTGCAATAAAGAATGAGAAGAGAGTTTTTGAAACGACCATCGCATTGAAAGTATGGATCAGTTTCAATTTGGTTCATAGCAGCCTTCACTTTCGCATAAGCTAAACAATCTCTAGTAAAAAAGATATCATAATTGCTGCAAATAATGCTTCTGTTCGATGGAGTAAACTCTAGAACACGTGAAACAGAGATATAGTCTTGTTAATCCTAAAGATTTCTTCATTAAAAACCATACTCATCTCTTACAAACAAATACTATCAATCTGAATTAGATAGATCCTCACAATATTTCAAGCTCATAATACTTGAAAGGAGAATAGAATCAACTAATCTTACACCAAAGAAACTAGATTCAGAGTCATAGTTTTCATCTTCTAAACTTTAAGCACTAAACTTAAAGGAATACAGTTAAAGCAAAGCATTGATTGATCGACAGAGTACTAACATGGTTGATTCAATGATTCATAATCTCAGGAAACATAGATGAGAGACGAGAGTACTATATCAAGCCCTGTCAGTCTGTTAAATTTGTGATGACTGGAAGGAGAACTGAGAGATCGACAGAACGGCGAGAAGCCCTGGACTGGAAGAAGAACCGAGAACGGCGAGAAGCACGAAGCACGCCTGGACTGGAACGGAAATACGACAGAGAAGAACGCCGGATCTGGAACGGCGAAATTGGAAGAAGAACACCGTTCACCGTTCGGTCGTCGGACTCGTTTGGGTTGGGGATCAAGAGACGGAGGCTCGGGAGATGGAAGTCGCCGATTCGGGAGTGGAGAGTCTGAGAGATCGAGACTGGAGTTGCCAATTCGAGAGGGGAGAGTGTGAGAATCTGAGGGGAGAGTTTGAGAGACAGAGTGAGGGTCGATTGTGGAGTGCAGTGAGAGAAACCCTAATTTGTCCTCGATTCTATCGGGTTAGTACCGGTTCTGTGGTTCTGCGAATCGGGAACTGAGAACTGGACCGATAATTTTGGTTCTGCTCAAACAGAACCGAAATTCAGTCCGGTTCTATGCAATATAGCACCGAACCAGTACCAAAACCGCCGGTTTCGGTTTGGTTCTCGGTACCGGTTCGGTTTTGCACACCCCTACTTTTGACGACTGACGAGCTCAAACAGCGAATGACTGAAACTTCAGTGTTAGCATTACCAGATTTTTCTAGCACATTTGAAATTGAAGTGGATGTATCCGGAGAGGGTTTAGGGGCAGTTTTGATGCAAACACGCTGTCCTATTGCATTTTTCAATAAAGGATTAACTAGTTTCGCCAAAAATAAATCAGTTTATGAAAGAGAGCTCATGTTCTTAGTTTTAGACGTGCAAAAATGGTGATCGTATTTATTGGGGCATCGTTTTATGATATATACCGATCAGCGTTCGTTGAAATTCTTATTAGATCAACGGTTGACCACACCGTACTAGCAAAAATGGTTAATGAAACTTATAGGGTATGATTTTGACATTCGTTACAAACCCGGGACTGACAACAACGCCGCCGATGCTCTTTCTTGCCGAGGGAGTTGGAAGGCACCAGATCTTTTATTTACTATCTCCGGTCCTCAATTCCTCAACATGGACACATTGGAGAAAGAAATTTTTGCCACTCCGGAGTTACGACATATCAGAAATACCATTTTGAAGGGCACCAACGAAAACCTCAGGTATGCTATTTCTAATGGGGTGTTATTGTTTAATAACGGGATTCTGATACCGCATACCTCCCCTTTGAAAGATAAGTTATTGGCAGAATTTCACAACACAGCCATGTGTGGACATTCAGGCACTTGGAGATTCTTTAAACGATTAAGCGCTAATGTGTATTGGAAAGGTTTAGAAAAAGATGTCAATCGAGTGGTGTCCAATTGCGCGATTTGTCAACGAAACAAAACGGAATCCACACAACCAACCGGTCTACTGCAACCTTTATCTATTCCAGAGCAAGTATGGGAAGACATTTCCATGGATTTCATTGAAGGGCTTCCTAAATCATGGGGTTACTCCGTCATTTTGATAGTTGTTGACCGCTTCACAAAATATGCCCACTTCTTAGCTCTAAAACATCCATTTGCCTTAAAAGGTGTGGCTGACTTGTTTTGTAAGGAAATTATTAGGCTTCATAGGATTTCTCGAAGCATTGTTAGTGATCACGACAAACCAAACTCAAAATGAGTTCTGCCTACAACCCTTAGACAAATGGCCAAACAAAAGTTCTCAATCGTTGCTTAGAAACTTATATACGTTGTTTCATCTTAGATACACCTCGACATTGGAGCAAATGGTTATATTGGGCAGAATATTGGTATAATACCAATTTTCAGGGAGTAGCTAAAACCACTCCATTCCAAGCTCTTTATGGCCGCGATCCTGACATTACTAATACCACTGTGGGTTCCATCGATCAACAACTTCGCAACAGAGATGCTTAACTCAAAATACTAAGTTACAATTTGGAAAAAGTTCAAGATCGAATTCGTACATATGCAAATTCCTTTCGGGTGGAGAGGACATTTCAAGTGGGAGACTTAGTTTGGTTGAAGCTTCAACCGTATCGCCAGTCTTCTATTCAGAATCGAGCCATGCACAAATTAGCTCTTAAGTATTCTGGTCCTTTTGCTATTTTGGCAAAAGTGGGGGCGGTGGCTTATCCCTTACAATTACCAGAAGGTTCAAAGGCTCAGTCGGTCTTTCATGTCTCCAAATTAAAGAAAGTTATTAGCGTTCATGCTATCTCTACTATTTCAGTGGTTTGGGAAGGTATCACACAAACAGGAAGTTCTCCAACTCTGACGAAAATATTACAACGCCGCAATGAGTCCAATGGCCCAAAAGTGTTAGTGCAATTGGAGAACTCTTTAGAAGAGGAGGCTACGTGGGAACCAGTTGCTGATATTCAAGTTCGTTTTCCCTACTTCGACCTTGCGGACAAGGTCTCTTTTAAAGGGGGGAGTAGTGATGGACACGAGAGAAATCGATTTGGTGTTGTTTATAATAGGAGAGGTTCATTTCGTAAATTGAAGAAAATAAGTGTGTGAAAAGTTTTAAGGGAGACGGTTGGAGTTAATAAAACCATCTGGAAGTTACAAAGAGGAACACTTTTGTTACAGATAATTCTATAGATCAACTCTCTGAGAAATTGAGGATGATTCCAAACCTGTGGTTTCCGGATTTGTGGTCTTGTGTTTTAATGTTTGTTTATTGTTCTATGTTATGGGAGTTCAAGGTACGAGTGAATTTGTTTCAAGAATTGTAATTTGTGTTTCTATAAAAGGTTGGAGATTTGAAACCCAACAAATTATCTCTCGACTATTCCCCTTTCCTATTACACTACAATAATTGCTATAATTATTTCTAGACTATTTTCCTTTATCATTACTATTTCCTTGGTTTTCTTCTAGAATGAGTGAACCTCATCGGAGGTCTATTAGTTGCTTGTTATATTTAGTTATTGATTAGTCTTGTTATTTGGGGGCTAGTAAGAAGTGACATTGTTAGACCAAGTTTGCTTCCTTATCTCCTCCCCCATTGCTAGTGCTTTCATAAAAGGATGAAAAGGAGTAAAACTACTAATATTTTTCCCTTTTCTCCTCGTTTTCCTTGCATCTCATCCCTTACTCCCTCAGAAGTAGTTCAATCCTCTTAATTCCACAGATTATTTTAACTTTATGACTGTTTAATGTAAGTGAGAATATTAATCTATGGTTTGTTGTTCTCTAATGATGTGTTTGTTAGTAATTTGACAGGTTGGTTTGCAGTATTTGAGGAGGGATATATCTGGTGGAAATGCTCGTTGCATATCAATGCTTCAAGCATTTCAAGAGGCCATCAAAGACTATTCCACACCACCAGAAAAAACTCTAGCTAGAGATTTAACTGCAAAAATCAGTAGCTACGTGTCATTTTTCAGTGAATGCAGGCCACTCTCTGTCAGCATGGGCAATGCAATTAGATTTTTAAAGAATCGCATTGCCAAGTTGTCATTGAGTCTTTCAGAATCGGAAGCGAAATCTGCACTTTGCTCTGATATCGATCGGTTTATTAACGAGAAGATTGTAATTGCTGACATGGTTATTGTCAGACATGCTTTAACCAAGATTAGAGATGGGGATGTTCTTTTGATTTATGGATCATCCTGTGTTGTGGAGATGATTCTAATATTCGCTCATGAGCTTGGAAAGCGATTTCGCGTACTGGTATTAGATTCCCGCCCAAATTTTGATGGTCAGGCCTTACTTCGGCGGCTATTGTTGAAGGGTTTGAGCTGTACCTACACGCATATAAATGCCGTTTCTTATGTTATGCATGAAGTTACTCGGGTTTTCCTAGGGGCTTCCTCGGTATTATCGAACGGAACTGTATATTCTCGGGTTGGAACTGCTTCCATTGCTATGGTTGCCCATTCGTTTCGTGTTCCAGTATTAGTTTGCTGTGAAGCATATAAATTTCATGAGAGGGTACAGCTCGATTCGATATGTTTTAATGAATTAGGTGTGTTTTCTCCGACTATATTTCTCGTAAGTTGTTGTGTCAATGTTATGAAATAGAAGACAATATCTCTGAAAATTTTCGAACTTTCTGCAGGTGGCTCGAATGAAATATCTCGTGTTCCAGGAAGATCAGATGTCAATCATCTGAACGATTGGACGAAAAAAGAACGTCTGCAACTTCTGAATTTAATGTATACTGACAAATGGATTGTATAAATTGTCATTAATTTACTGAATTTTAGCTGCATTATCATCGGAAAGCTAACTTGTTATGATCCCATTTCAGGTACGATGTTACTCCATCGGACTACATTTCTATGATTGTCACAGATTATGGCATGGTAAGTCTTGGCTAAATAAATGTTCATCTTTGATGTCAACACTTGTTTGCTTTTTCTGTTTTTTCCTCACTGAAGCTATAAAATCCTTTGACCCTTTGCTCTTAATACCACCATTATCTTGATTCTTGTAAAAAAAAGGCCCCCTAGAATTTCTCAGAATGAGCTCACACTGGTCCAAATGCCCAAAATTAGGACAAAAACAAGAGTTGTTGGCATTTCCAACCTCTTATGAATTTATTAACCTCTTATGATAATTTAAGTGTGAGTTTTTGTCTTATATAATTATACCCTGCTATGATATATGTAAGCTGTATAGAATCTTGGGCAATCTGTTGAGAGGATGAACTTAGTTGAAATGAAGATTTTGAAGTGGAAGTATGTCAATATCTGTTGAATTCAAAATTTAGGATACATCTGAAAGTTTAAGATTCTGGGCTGCTGGTTTTTTTGTTTTTTGAATCAAGAACTAGAAATTTTCTCTGACATGGTTGTAGATCCCACCCACGAGTGTTCCTGTCATCGTGCGCGAGTATCGGAGGGATCAAGTATGGATCTCATAAATTCCAATCGATTCCACGGCAACCCATTCGGCGCTGCCCGAGATAGCGTAAATCGAAACTTTTTGGATAATGTTTTTTAAAGTTTTTGCATCATGATGTGTTCTTTCTTAATGTATGAGGTAAATATGAGGCAGGGAAGAGTGCTAAAAGATGCCTCTCCCAACAGTTTTGGAAGTGCTAAATTTTAGATACAGATTATTTTTAATTATTGGATTTTATTTATTTGATTGTACATTGTTGTAAGGGAAAATGATAAATCAACCATTTTCGTTTACTGTTAGTGACAAACCAACTATCATTCTTTTTTTGCTAATAATTTAACCACAAAATTTTGAAAAATTGCCGCAATGAATATCGCCGTTAACTTTTTAAAAATCACGTTAACTTTCTCAAAATTATAGTGCAAAAGAACAAATACTCATGGAAAAAATCGGAAGAACTTGTGATTTAAAAATAGATTTTCAATGCAAAAAAGTTAATATTCATTGAGAATGCATTTAGAAGATTTTAGATTTTGTAAAAGAATTTCAAGTTTTATAATTTAGAAAATTTTGTAAAAGAATGTTAATTTTTGTAGTTTTTTGATGATTTGCAATTGTTTTAAAGTCCATGGGAGAATCACAATTTGTCTAAATTTTTGTACGAAGACGACAATGAATTTTTTTTATTTGCAGATGAATTGTGGTGATTTGACGACGAACCCCCGGTGGCTTGACGACAAACCACAGCGGTTTGTCGTCAAGCCGTCACGGTTCTTGGTTTATGAAACTCGGACCATAACTTTAACTTCTTCAACTTCAAATGATCGTAACTTTAATTATTGATGTTAGAATGAGCTCCGTAAGATATTAAATTGAAGATCTCTTAGAGATCTACAACATGTCATAGGGTTTACCCGTGACCCATATTTCTTGAGCCCAAAATTACGGGTTTAAACCCTCAAATTTGCAATAAAAAATTTTAGACAAACCACTGCGATTTGTCATCAAACCGTTAACGGCAAACGTGATAGGGATGCTAGCGGCGTCAATTTCTCATAGTTCAATGGTTAATTTATTAGTAAAAAAAAGAATAATAATTAGTTTGTCAAAAAAAAAAAAAAAAAAAAAGTAAAAGATGATAGTTATTTTGTCATTTTCGTTATAATTATTAAGTAAATTCAATAAGAATTCGGTTTGCACATAAGGAAATGATTTCTTGCCAGAAGTGACACAGACATGAGACAGCACAGTCGCGGTTTGCAAAATGGAGAAAACTAAGAGAAGATAGAGGAAATCATATGCAGATAAGAGAAATTCACAGTATCGAAATCTGATAAAAAGTGAGAATTTGTGTTCAACTAATCAAATCGAAACACCCCAGATTTTCATAAGTAATCATAATTAAGGAAGAAGATTTAAGAGAGGTGAAACTAGTATATTAACTATAAACATGAATTTAAGAATAGATTACATATTTTCGGGGGGCATATCGACAGTACAGAAGGGTAACAGTTTTTGTACAAATATTGGATATTAGCAGCACAAGAGGAGTCAAGAACCTTACCTATGGTTTAAGAAATTAAGATCCTAAAGTTAGCTCTCTAAACTTTGATCAGCCTCTGGTTGCTTTGGAGCTTCGGCCACGCCGTTCATTCTTGCTCGAGCCTCAGCAAACATTCTCTGCTGCTCCAGCAGGGCCTCCTCCTCTGTCATCTCAGCTCCATTGCTCCACTTTCCACCCTTCAAGGAGTCTTGCTGAAAATGTTGCCATAAGCAAAGGAAAGAAATTATGTTCAATTTCCAATCATCTCCAATTTGCATTTGCATGACTCAACTTTTAGACACACTTTGAGTACTGAGAATAATATGGTTAAAATTACCATGGTCTCAATCTTGTGCTGTTCATATGCAGAATAGACTTCTTCGATGTACTCGCTAAAACCAAGAATCTGGTCATAAAAACTACACTTATTAGTTCTTCAGAGATCATCAAAACTGTATGGAGCCGGATTTGTGTGTGATTGGAGAAAAATGAGCTCGAAACTAGTACATTGATAAACTCAGTGTTACCGACTGAACAATCACAGGTAAAAGCAGAGAACAAAAGTTGAAACTATGAATACAATACTTTAACAAACTGATGGGGAGGGGTGGAAGGATAAGGAAAAATATATGATAAGTGTAATATATGTATGTTTGTGTGTGTGTGTGTCTACATATATATATATATATATATATATATATATATATATATATATATATAGGAATATCATAAAGTAGTTGGGTTTTCATGCATCAGCATCACTTGGGCATTTAATATTTTTACTAGTAAGTTTCATATTTTTAGTATTTAGAAGTTTTCTTATCATTTGTAATTCCACATCCAGGAATAGGCTTTTAATTTATGTTATTGATAGACTTGAGTGTTGAATTTATATTAATATTGCTCTCTCCTAATATTGCTCTCTCTCTCTCTCTGCCTCACTCCCTGTATTTCATCATTCTCCAAAATTCCTCTAGTTCTCTCTCTCTCTCTCTCTCTATTCTCCATACCATCACTATTTTCCTATTGATTCCAGCATCACAAACACTTATAGATATCTATATACAAAACTAAATAAGAAAAAGTAGAACTAAAAAATAAACTTGGGCGAATACCTGTAATGCCTTGAGTACATGTTCAGGCGCAATCGTTCTTTTATCTTCCCTGTTACATACTTCATTAGACTCCGATGATACTAGATTTATAAACTCTGCAACAGAAATAATAAAATAAAAACATTTCTTCAGTTATGAAAACAACAAGGTCAAAACGCCAACTTATGTTCTTACCCATTTTCTATTAAACATTATAAATAAGTACTGGAAATTTATATGAACAGATCTTCTATTTCTTAATATACTCCTTCACCAACACCAAAAAAATATTGCTTTACTCTGTTGAAATTTTAATAAAACGAAACCAAACTCATAAGAAAAAGCAGCACTCTCGAAGATATTAGGACAAATGAAACTTCACTGGAGCCTGTCATCATGTAAGTGCATAATATGAACTCTTAAAATTAATAGCATAACATGGAAGAGATAAGTAGTTAAGAAGAGGTGGAATGAAGGTGGTTGAGATCCCCAACCAGCCAAGATAATTCCATACAAACTTCAACAATACCCTCCACAAAATTTTGTTTTAGTACCTTCTATTATCAAGTCAGCTAATAGGTGATGAGAGAGTAACAACCTTTATTGCAACCGCATAATAAGACGAGCTAAATTAAAGGATCCTCCGTCTCCTCTTTTCATGTTATGATTGTGCTTATTCAAAATCCACACTTAACTTCTACAAATACCACAAAGTCACATAGCTATTCAATCCTTATAAAAAGATGGTTTTGTACCGGATAAACACGGGTCTACAGCAGACAAAGTAAAAATGGAAATTTGAATGCATAATACACAATAAAATAGAATCAATTATTAGCATGAACTTACAAAAGACAAAAAATTCTCACCTACACAACACTCGATTAAAAGATCTTGAGCATCTCTTGCGACTCGTACATCTGGCGGCAACATCTCCTTGATGATTTTCGTCATAGTTGCTGCAGAGAAACCATAGTTGAGACGTTGCCAATCATGTATTTAAGGTCAGCATGTAACTAGTTCTTAATTTGAAACCATTTCAAGCTATTCAAAATAATAGAAACTTATACACAAGTTAAAATTTAGTAAAGCAAGCAGCACACTTCCAAATTATGAACACAATCAAAGACCAAACTCCATGAATTAACAATACACTCCCTCATTAGTAACTGACATGAAAACTCAAATTCCATTCTCTTTTTACAAAGAAGAACAAATACTCAAATCTTAAACTTAAAGCAATTAAATTGAACAATTAATCGAAGCAGGAAAAAAAAAATCACAGGACCTACCTTTCGGAAGCGAAGCGTCCTCTTTTGACTTTCCCACTATATCCATCGGCTCCATCCTAACCCCTGCACCACCAAAATCAAACACGAATAGGTAAAGACCACGGTAAAAACACGCAGACAGGTGTGAAAAAGAAATGATTTATACCGATAGAAATATTGGAAAATCTAAATTTATAAATCTAACGCAGATCAAGAGCGAGACATACCGAATTAAGACGGCAGAGAGAGGAGGATCCTGAATCAGAAAGAGGAGACGAATATTTGGACCGATTGAAGAATGGAGTGGAGGCAATTGAGGAAGGAGGAGGTAGAAGGGCATGGCTGATATATATAATTTTATCAGACGAAGACATTGTGATTATGCAGGATAAGAGAGATAGCGAGCTTGCAGGCGATTAGGGCAAAGCCATGTCCTCAAGTGTGCGTTCGTCTGCGTTTCGCCACTCGACACTTAAGCGCGTGGTTTCGATCAAAGGTGAGGATGAAACGGTTCGGTTTTCATAAAATAGAAAGAGAACCGGGTCGAACATATGATATTTACAGTTTTGGCTTTTTGTGCCTTTGGCGAAGGCAATTGAGGAAGATGGTGGAGGGGCATGGTTGATATATATAATTTTATCAACAAAAGACATTTGTGATTATGCAGGATAAGCGAGATAGCGAGCTCGGAGGCCATTAGGGCAAAGCAATGCCCTCATAGTGAGTTCGCCTGCGACAGAAATGGACCAGGAATTACGGCCCATCTTTCTCGGTTCGGCCGATTGCCCGTTCATGCATCAACTTTTTGGCGATATCGTGCCAGCGTACGCTCTGTAGATTCGCGTGAGAATGTGAATGAGGAAATTTGGGAAATTTTCTTGATTTATTAAGGCGGTTGATTAATTTTTCCTGCGGGGCGAGATTCGTTTCACTTGATTTTCCAAGTGTACGACAAATCATATCAACTGTTTTTTCTCTCGGTAAGATCCTTATCGCGCTAATTTGTAGTTAAAACGATATTTCTTCTTCTTCTAGCTGGTAGTCTGAGGCGATTCTGAATACAGAAATGGAAATCTGGTTATGCTTGATTTGATAAATGAACAAATAATTTCGCGTTAAGCTGAAATTTAGTGTTATACACCATTCCTTCTTCGATTCTCTCATTTGCATTTAAGAAGTCGGTAGTGGAGGACGGAGACGGGGCTAAAAATTATGGAGTGCGGACACTGACACTGTTGGCGGATTGTCAGATGCTAAGAATCTGTTTGTAGTCGTAATAAGTTCTTTACATCTTCTGGTTTCTTTTACCTGCATCTGTTATCTAGAATTTGTAGGTGAATGGTTTAGTTGTTCATTAGAATCTCTTAATCCTAGTCTTCAGAAAGAAGTAGTCCAAAAAGTGACTTACAGTAATATAGCTTGAAAAATTGAATTCCAGATATTAGCTATTGCAATGGGCTCGGACGAAGAGGATTTCGTATTCTTTGGAACACCCATAGAGCGCGAGGAAGAGATAGCCAGCCGTAAAAAGAAAGCCGTGGCTGAGGCGTCCGGTCAACTGCGAAGTCTTCCTCATTGGAAACAGGAGGTATAGCTAAAGATTGTATTTTTCTCCCCTTATTTTTGTTCATATACAAGGAAATAGCGAATGAGATTGTGGCTGAACTGGTTCTTTTACTTATCTAATTTGCCGGCTTAATATGTTTTTGCTGATTTAATGCCACCGGCCTAAGAAACAGTGTGTTCTTTATCATTGTTGTGTTTTGGAGATGATGCTGAAATAACTCTTCTTTTAACTGCATTGGAGTAGTCTGTGTAATTACTTTTGCTTCTTTTTATGTTTTTCTTACAAACATTATACATTTTTCTAACCTTTAGTTGCTTTACTGCTGGTGGAAGAATCTTGCTTTGATATTTAATAGAAAAGCGACGCTATTCATTTATATTCTTATTTTGTCTGGCAAATGCTGGTTTACTGATTTAGTATTTTGATTTTCTCCAGGTTACGGATGAGGAAGGGAGAAGAAGGTTTCATGGTGCATTTACTGGCGGGTTTTCAGCTGGTTACTACAACACTGTGGGCTCAAAAGAGGGTATTGCTCATTTCATTAGGACACTATGACATTTTCTCATGGTTTTTAATGTCATCGAATTACATCTGCAGGTTGGACACCACAGTCGTTTACATCATCCAGGAAAAGTAGAGCTGAAGTCAAAGAGCAGAACATTTTAAACTTTTTAGATGAAGATGAAAAAGCTGTATGTTTTATTTGGGTGGTTTCTGGATGTTAGTTTTCTTACAACTGTATGCCCCAATCTGTGTCTTTTGTTGTTGTATTTTTTGAGTTTGTAATAATAGCATCTTCTCATCGAAAAAGAAAAAATGAAGCATCTTGATATTCTTTATCTTTACACATGGTTTTGTTCAAGATTGATATACATGGAGGAAGTTCTGTTTGCAACAACTCACTCACTGAATCATGATTTAACTTTTTTGCTGATGTAAATGTGCTTGGAAGTTTGGATTCACTTGATGTAATCCATCACGGCAGGTACTTTTGATGGCAAATAATTAGCACATTATGTATTTATGATGCTTAATTTCTTTTAGCAAAGTAAGAGTCTTGCTAGGAAAGCGCTTGCTTCACTGTTTCTGTCTTACATCCCCTTTCTTCACTCGCTTGGTTCACGTCTTTTTAAGTGGTGAAATGTGGCCTTGTTGCTCTAAGATATGTCCATGGAGCCAGGGGATTTGTTTGCATACTATCTGCAGCATGTTTCTTGCAATAATGAAGATGGGGTTGTATAACTTGTCATTGTTTTGTTAGGAATTGGAAGGTCGATCCATTGGGACATCTTTTCAGTTTGATACATTTGGATTCACCGCCGCGGAGTTTGCTCGTAAACAAGCTGAGAAGGAGCAGCATCAGAGGTAAATTGATTATTTAAATTTTGTTTCTGATGCAGATGTTCATGGTAATGGAGTTAGTTATCTTTTTAGTACTTAGTATCAATTGAGAATGCCAGGATTTTAAAATCCATTGCCCTTTATTTAGAAATATATCTCCATTATGCTAATTTGGAATTTCGATATTGAAAAATGCTATTGTAGTCCACTATATAGGTTTTTCTGATCGTTCTTTTAAATAAAAAAAAAACCTCTTACCTCCCAGCTGTGCTTTCCTCAACTGGTGACAATAGAATTTATTTATCCTCTAAGATTTGTTGATTTTTTTTCTTGAAGAATGCGCTCTACCTCGTTTTTTTTTTTGTCATGAATGTATGAAGGCTTTTTGTTGACCCACTTTATACCTTCATGAAAATATGTCCTGATTTTCTTATGCTACCAGCGTGTTGATAATTCTGTATTCAGTAGACTCTCATTGCCATGGGACGTTGATTCTACCCTTTGAAAATTAATGGGACATGCTTTTTAAATTTGGATCCCTATTATGAAGTGGATAGTAATGACATTAGGTGTTGATATTTTGCCTCTTCTATTATATTTCTCTCAATTTAGTTTTTTGGAAAAAAATTAATTATAATTACTTAATTGATATATGAGTTAGATTTTGCATGAGCTCTAAAGATGTGCTGTCAAATCGTTCTTGAGTCGAGAATGTTTGCTATGTACTTTATATTCTTGATAAAAATAAATTCAATTGATTGGGTCTTTTTTTTAACTAAAGGCATCTTATTGCAAAGTTTCCCTTCTATTTTTTTTTTCATTTGTTCAGGCCTTCAGCTATTCCTGGACCTGTTCCTGATGAAATTGTTATTCCGGCTACTGACTCTATAGGTTTTTTTTAGTCTCTTAAATTTCATGTGAATCAACCTTTTGAGTTTATTCTATATTTCTTAATTCCTCTCTCTATGACAGGTGTCAAACTGCTATTGAAGATGGGATGGCGACATGGTCGTTCAATTAAAGATTCACAAGCAAATTCACGCTATGGTATGTTTCCTCCATCTTGGGATATAATTCATTAAACTCTTCCACTTTTTTTGTCTTTGTATTTGCCACCTTTCAGCGGGGAATCTGTTACATCTTTAACTGAATCTACCATGAAAGTTGTATCATCTCTCTGGGGCTGCTCATTTTAGGAACACTCATGTGGCATGCTTTAGAACATGTTTAGTTTTTCGTATTTATAAGATGTGTTTTATGAGAAAACTAATTTTACAGTCGATCATTTTTAGTCTTACTCTTGATTACTATGTAAAGACATTGAGTTTTAGAAACATTAGCATTTAGTAACTTTTAATCTTCGTGTGAGGATTGGTGATGATAAGACTATAGCATATGCGAGAGCGAATCACACTGATTTTCTGCTGAAATAATTCTTGTGAATCTATGGATGGACTTACTTTTCGATATCCTCAAGAAATGTTGTAATGAGAAGCGTTTCGTTAGATCATGTCCCTACTCATAGCTTTATTACACCTGAAGTTTAGATTGTGTCTATAATGTGTTTTCATCTGATTCTTCTAGGTTGACGTGTGATACCCTTGGTAAAATTTATTATTTTCCTGTAGTTTTCACGCCATGCTTATTTTATCTGCAGATGCACGGCGAGAAGCTCGGAAAGCTTTCTTAGCATTTTCTTCGGGTGATGTTAAATCACAGATGGAGGGTGAAAATGATACTAATATAGTGCAGCCGGCTAATGAGCACGTCTATTTATCTCCAAGCACACCTGTGAGAAATCTGTCTCTCATTCTTTGCCTTAGTAACTTCTGATTATCCTTTAGATGATGTCATAATATAGATTACATAGTAAATCTAAGTAATTATTCTAAGTATGTGACCAACAAAAGAAATTGTTTTTCTATGTTTGACCTGAGTAAAATAGTCGCTTATCTGCACAAAAATTCCAAAGATATAATTATGGAAAGCTTCAATTTTTTTTCATCAATCATCATATAATGTCTATACTCATATATTGAGAGAGAAAAATTGCCTAAACAAGGACCAAAATAAATGCACCGAGGAAAGGAAATATTAGTAACGGCTTCAAAAAGTGCCAGTTAGTAGATATTTACGGAAACACTTGGAAGAAATAAACCATAACAAGAGAATTGGAAAATAGGAAAGCATTGGAGATCTGATTCTTCCTTTTTCCACTTCAAGCACTTTTGACAATACTTGACAATAATTCTTTTACTAACATTCTGTGCCTTGATTTTGTTCTGAATTAATTTTGATCAACTTTTGCTAATTAATTAGTTATAAGATTGTAGGTAGCTAAACCAACTTTGCTTTTTGAATTTGATAAACATTAAGTTTTATCTCATGTTCTTTCCCTGAAACAGGATTATGTGATAGACCCAAAGCAGGACTTGTACGGTTTGGGTTTTGATCCTTATAAGCATGCACCTGAGTTTAGGGGTTCGTAATTTATTTGACTAGTATCATTATTTTTAACTGTGTAATTGTGGACTATAAACTGTATTTGAATTTGTCTTTACATTTTTCTTCAGAAATGAAAAAAGCGCGCAAATCTGGGAGTCGGCAGTTCAGTCATGAAAAGGCTGTTTCCAATAGACATAGTCTTTTTGGTTTTAAGGGTAAGATCTATACCTGATTTTTGTGGCTTTTACATAATGAAGCTCTTTATTTATTTGTTTATATGTTTTTAATATATTATGTCTCCGTCCTCTTTCCCCGATTTCTTGTAATTTTTCTGTTTTGATACAAATTAATTCTTATATAAAAAAATATGTCCAATATAAGGTGGTCTTTTAGTGCTCTAATGTGTAAAAACAGGCTTCCTGTTTGCCATTGTACTATACTAACTCTTATTTATGTGCTTGTTCAGCCGGTAATGTTGCTTCTGGTTTCGGAATTGGGGCACTTGAGGAACTTGGCGCGGAAGATGAGGATGTCTATGCCTCTGGTTTGAATTTATTTGTTTTACCATTCTTGCTTTATATAATGCTACAGATATATGTTCTATAGATACCTTTGTTCCTAACTGAGAAAATACTGACTTGTGTATTTTCTATAACATGTTGACCCTGAGAAGTTCTATATTTTTAATAAATTTGATGATTTGAGCTACATCATATCTTGATTTGAATTTGTAATCAACATTGCTTAGATGGTTGCAAAAAGTTACTTACACAATTTACTATTTTAGTCGTTAAACTCTTTGTTTTCCTGCAGTTTTGTTTTTGTTTTTTCCAATTATTTTTACTCAAACCTGAGATTTTTTATGTACTAAAAGATTTTGTCTTGTAATCCTTTGTCTATGATTGTAGATTAACTATCTATATTATATGTATTTTACTTATTGATTCAGTTGAAAAAGATTTTAAGTTCACTAAAATATGTCAACTATATTTTCTCCTCTCTTGATTAGACTTGTTGATAGCCCTAAAATTACAAGATCCTCCTTCTGGATATTGATACTTATCTTTGTTGATAACTTCGACCTTTCATGTTGATCTAGGGATATTAATGAAATATTGAATTTTTTTATGTAGAGTATCAATTTGAGGAGAGTTATGTGCAAGAGCTAGAGGACTCCAGATTGATAACAGATGGTAAGGAAATGTTGATTCGGAAAGAACAGGGTCTCTTACCCCGATTTAGGATTGCGTCGAATTCTGATTATCTGTCGGAAAGGTATACTTTGAATTTATTATTTATCATATGTTATAATATGAGGTTTATAGCCCCTAGTTATCTTAAAGTCGCACCTATTTCTGTAACCCACTAAAGATTATTTTCTTGTACTTATTTTTTTGTTGATATAAAAATTGTATCAAATTTATTTTCTCAGATTTGATCCTCCTGTGATTCCCGAGGGTTTCATACCACACCATAAATTTTCTGGGCCTCTTGAAACTGACTACAAGCTGGCTGGTACCCCTCCTGCAATAGTTCCCCCGCCTGATGATAACAATCTGAAGCTCTTAATTGACGGAGTTGCTACTTTGGTTGCCCGGTGCGGCAAAGTATATGAGGATCTCTCCAAAGAGAAAAATAAATCAAATCCAATGTTTAGTTTTCTTTCAGGAGAAAGTGGACATGAGTATTATGCAAGGAGACTGTGGGAGGAGCAAAGAAAACGTTTGGATCACAACATGCATCTGTCTGATGCAAAATCATCACCAATCCCTGAGAAGATGACAGCAGAGTCTCGTGGAAAAATTTTAGGGGAAAAGCCCTTGGAAAGAAGCTCAAACAATTCCAGGTCGTCTCATTTATCTGCAGATGTGCAACTTCAATACAATCTTTCAGATACTTTCACCAAACCAGCATCGTTAGTGAGTACTTCTTTCTTTTCTCCTTTATTGATCAACATGTTGGAATATATTGACAACAATAACTTCTATTGATTTAAGCTGAAGCTTCCAAGCTCAGGTCTCCTTGACACATACCATTATTTAATTAATGAACATGAACTGAACATAAATAATTTTAGCACCATTGTAAAGGGCTAATATTATCTTTTTCCTTCTACCTGGATGATATTAAGTTCAACATATTTTAACAGAGCTAATGATCATGATAATGTATTAACCTCTTCATTATGTAAATGTAGAACGAATCATGCGAGGTTATCAAACCTTTCAAGGATGATCCTGCAAAACAAGAAAGATTTGAGCATTTTCTCAAGGAAAAGTACCATGGAGGGCTTCGGTCAACAGGATCTGGTGGAGCTAGTAACATGTCAGAGGCAGCTCGTGCTCGCGAGCGGCTGGACTTTGAGGCTGCAGCTGAGTCAATCGAGAAGGGAAAAGTAGGGGAAGAAGTCAAGCACTTGAGTCATGGAATTACGAGTTTCTCAGCAATGGGAGGGATGCAGTTTACTGCTGGTGGAGTGGAGGTGTGTTTTAGTCTCTTTGATGTTTATCGCACACATTATATAGAGTTGATAGTGACTTGTGATTTTAATTATGCTGGTGTCATTGAATCAGAAAGCTGAAGGCACAAAAGCAGAAGATTTGACTGCGAAAGAAATGCGCCCAAAAAGGGAAGAGTATCAATGGCGTCCTGCGCCCATCATTTGCAAACGCTTTGATCTCGTTGATCCTTTTATGGGGAAGGTACAATCATATATTTCAGTTCTCCATCTGGATTACTTGTTTTTTATTCATCATTTTTTATATTTCTTTTTAGTATTTCTCTCTCTTTTTTTTTTGCTGTAGATTTTATCTTTGTTCACATATAGCCATTATTCATTTATTACTTACATGAAGACACAAGTTAGTGACTCATACTTTCATGGATTATATTTAAAAGGGGATTTTTTATACTTCGACATCTTTTCTTTTTAAAGAAAAAGGTTTGCTGAAGGGATCACATGCCCTAGTAAATTACACTATATTTTGAATTTTGCTAATTTTGATACCACCAGGAATTCCTTTATAAATCTAATCCCTTTTCTTTTGGCCCCTTCATCTCATTTTGAGGGGAGGGAAGAGAATGTTCCAAAAACAAATTCGGGTTTTTCCTTTGAGTGCTTTTCCTTCTTTTTTTAGTTAGTAATTTTATGTCATAACTGAAATTGTGAACCGCAGAAGCTTTCAAATATCATAAATATCAAAATAAATCTTCACTGCTCAATAATTTTGCAGCCACCGCCAGCTCCAAGGATGAGGAGCAAGATAGATTCACTCATCTTCATGAAGGATTCAGTTCAATCCAAGAAAGTGGAAGAAAAGCTGACAGCAAATATGGATCCATTTCCATTGACTGAAACTGATCTTCAAGTTATTAATGAAGAGGAGGTAGAAGTTGCAAATATAGAGAGGCCAGTTGATCTCTATAAGGTATTTTTCTCTGTACATCTCAAGCGCAAGTTTGTACTCATTTGTATTTTAGTTCCTGCAGAAATGATCAAGATTAATGCTATTTTTTCAAATTTCCCGATTATCAATGATCAATTTATCTAAATATAGAACATTGTATTGATTTTTTATTGCAATAAAGTTAAGGCTGCATCCATAGAGATATTCCGAAATGAGTATGTACCTTTTACATTATGTCTGTATCTCTGCCCAGCTTGAGTTGGATATCAAATCAAAGAGGAATTATGTCCCAAAAAAAAACTGGGTTCAACTTTAGTACTGACTTGTTATTCCTTGTTTTCTTGATTACTCTCAGGCCATCTTCTCCGATGATTCAGATGATGAAGGGGACGCACCTGATCTCAGCAAAGTGGAAAATCAAGATAAAAAGGCTGAAGTAGCTAATACAACATTGAACCGTTTGATTGCTGGTGACTTTTTGCAATCCTTGGGCAAAGAACTTGGCCTGGAAGTCCCTCCTGATTTGCCTCCATCAATGAACAAAGCCCAAATTCCTGCTCATCAAAAAGGAGTTGATCATACCAAGTCGGGCAATGCTGATTCTTTTTTGGTCGTTGATCATCCTTCATCTATCCTTGATGTTTTTAATGGGTCTGGGGAGAATATCTTACCAGGAAACAAGGTAAGTGTGCAACCTGATAAAATTGAAGAAAATGAACTAATTCATGAAAACTCAGCAGGAAGAGCTAGTAAATATATGGATAAAGTTACTGAGAAGAAGCTGCCTCAAAATGATAGAAAAGCTAACAGGAATTCGAGCCGTTCTCAAGATTGGAGTGACAGCTCATCACAAGAAGAAAAGAGAAGAAAACATTCTAGTAGACATCGTTACAGGAGCAGCGATTCAGAGGGTGATTCGTCAAGTGGAAATCGCGATGACAATCTTTTTGGGTCAAAAAAGAGAAAGAAAGAACACTCTAGAGAAAAAAGCAGCAGCCGAAAACACTCAAAATATAATAAGAACAAAAGAAGAGATTCCTCCCCAAGGGATCGATATGGCAATAGAAAACACTCTACAGGTTCTAAGCAAGATCGAAGAAAATGAAGACAATACGAGGTGATGTTTTTTCGATTTTTTTTTGTACAACCTAACGTGCCAATAAAAAAATATAATTGAGAATTCAGGTTGAGAATACGGAGCAACTACTGTTGTACAGTTGACAAGTTTTATACTTAATTGCATCGTATTTAAAGAAAATTTCATGGTTAGTGTTCGTTTCATAGGTAACTCGTATTAAATCATCGAATCGTATGTGAAGCTGGTTGAAATGTTTTTATGTCTATCTTAATTTAGTGAAGAGAGATTAGATATCATTGTGGATATATTAGTCTTAGAAAGAACTGAAGAAGATATTGTAGATAAATTTTATTCTAAATTAAAAATAAGGTGCTCATTTTTTGCTTCTCTTGTGTAGTTTATTCTTAAAGGACTTTCATTCTTGAGTATGTTCAGCTCCAATGTTTTTCCTTTTCTTTCTTTTGATGATCTCTTTCATTGATACACACGTACATTGACTGATGGCACGAGAGTTGTGTATTATGCTCGTAGAAGTTTCGTCAGCATTCATCTGCATTTCTTTGCATTGAGAAAGTTAAAGGTATATTATGCTTTTGCGTCACTTCATTTGTAGCTTTGTACTATTGTTTTAACATTTTTAGCTTGTTATTCAACTTCCTTTGTCCTACAAAGAGTCCTGAATTATATGTTGAGCTCGGGTTTTATGATTATAGGAATTGTCTTTCAAATGATTGAATGACTTTATTGATTTACAAGAAGTTCATTTGATTGATTCCATAAGTTTAAATCACAAGTTTTTGGTTCCTCGAAACTTGGGAAATTGGAGCGTTGTATTTACCCGCTGTATACATTTTTGTATTATTGGGTCTGGTCAGAAAAATGGAGTACGGGGGAGTTAGGCAGAAAGCAGGATAGCTGTTTTGTTGCGTGAAATCATGGCCGTTGATTAGGATGAAGACAAAAGTTGCATGCGACAAACTTTCTTAGTCTGTGGTTCTCGATCCATAGGTTACTGTCTTGTGTGACGCCCACAGAGAGAGAGAGGGAGAGAGGCTTGGTTGATTTCCTCGCCCTTTTATACTTTGAAGCTTTGTAGATACGAGTATGAATCTGGGTTTTCTTTGGTGGATCAGTGTCTGTGTATTTGGTCATGGGATCGTTTGCTTTTTTGTTTCAGATCTGAGATTGGTTCTGATTTTCTATGTTTGTTTTCCAGGAAAGGAAGGAAGAAGCATATGCTGATTTGATTATTTGGATATCTGTTTATTATCACAGAGGGAGGCGAAGTCGCTGGAGGCGGCGGTTTATCGACCTCTTCCTGAGATTTGTCCTCCGTCAAAACATGAATCGGTCGATAAACCTCTGCATCCAGCGCCCTCTCTCTCTCACGCACTCACTCACTCACTCTCTTCTTTTTAGTTCTGCTTGGTTGCTGAGAAACTGTTGGAAAGATGATCAACTGTAGATTATGCATGTTTCTGCGTGATTTTTGGTTCTGTCAGTAGAGATAGATAGATATTCATATAGACATAGAGCTTGAAGCTTTACTGATGACTTCCATGGCTGTAGCGTGCTTCTCTTAAAACTGTTGTCTTGTTTTTATTTTTATTTTTTTTGAGGATTGTGTTCTAAATTGTTGTTTGCTCGTTCGTTTTATCCTTCACCCTTTGATTATATATAATCCTATATCCTGTCTTGACTTTGTTCTTTGTCTGCAAATGCTATTACATTCTCATGGTTGGGTTGAAATGCTGGATGAGAATTATTCATTTACTGTAGATTTATCACTGCCCTTCACCTGGCTTTTTCACCCTTTTTTTGGTAGCTTTTTCTGGGTTTGATCCCATCTTGTGAACCCTCCATTTTTCATTGCCCCCAAGCTAATTTAGGCCATTAGTTTCAAACATCAGTTTAGATTAAGAGCATTGGATTGAGTTTCAATTGGGGAAGTTGTTGAATGTCCATCGCTCCTGGCATTTGATGATCTATTTCACTTATTTATTATGGCTTCTGGTTTGTTCAAGTCAGAACCCTGAACTGCAAATTTTGTTGTTGTATTTATAATTTTCATACGTCCTAGTGGTTATAATTTGCCTTGAGAACTCTAAGAACATATTATTACAAGCTTTTTCGGGCACAATAATGTTTGAGCTATAAAATAGTGGAATAATTACGTAAATACACGACAATATTGTTCGTTTTATGCCAATATTAATAATTGATGCCTACTCCAAACAAAATGTTGGTAGTAATATCTTTTGTATGTTTTGAGAGAATAAAAAATAATATATTTACAAATAACTTTGTTCTTATTTTAAAAGGGTGGGTGACAAAAATAGAACTCATGGGTGGAAAAAAGTTTTCCATAATTGTCGCAGACAAATGGCTAACGAGCCTGTCTCCATTACAAACTATTGAGGATAATGAAAACGACGTGAAGAATAGTGTGAAAAGGTGAGACCATGAAAACGACATCCTCGTGATTCACAATATGAATGAGGAGGTTTTTTGAAATTTTTGGTTTCATTAAGTTAATCTTTTTGTTTGTTATTTAAATCTGAATTTTCTCTCTAAATTAAAAAAAAAAAGGTAAATGACAAGTCAACCATCGTGATTTGTGATCAGTGACAAGTCAACTACTATGGTATTTTTTCTAACAATTTAACCACTGACATATGTCATTTACCCATTTTAAACTAAAATGATAACAAGTCAATAATGTAAACAGAGAAAGAAAGAGAATGTAAACGATTTGTTAATGTGGTTCAGCTAACCTTGGTTACGCAACGCTACAAGGCTTTTTCTTGAAATTCTTTTTCAATGTAACCCTTTCGAGTATAACTTATTGAACTTCCGGACATAAATCAAGCCTTACACAAACTCTTGTCGGACGTCACCCTTTAAAGACTCAAATATCTAAAAAAAATGGGCAGTATCGCACTTGGTAGTTTGAACAGAAGAGATTGTTTCTATTTATAAACGCCTTCAAAACCTTGGAGCCCTCGACGACTACCTATACAAATTAGTCAACCTCTTCATGGCTATTGAGAGATTTTTTAACGGGCCAAGTCAACCACCAGTAACTTTAGATCTCCCGATGTAATGATTTAAAAATTTGTGTGCGTAAAAATGATGTAAATATGATGTGAGAATATTGAAATAGTATGAAATTCTAAGGTTTTAAAATGGAATACTGAAGTGGTCGGCCAACCAAAGATGAGTGGTCGACCAGGGAAGTACCCAAGAGTATCAAAATTTAGTAGAATGCTGAAGTGGTCGACCTGGAGCAAGCATGCGATCGACCGGACTTGCTAAAAATCAATGATTATGCAAACATAAACTGTTTTCTCCAAACAATTTGAATATTTTAGGATGGTTGAATATGTAAATATGAACAGAATTGTATGAAATTTTAGAATGATAAATTAAACATCCTGAGGAAGATACTAACACTAAAAGTGTTTAATTTGGAGTTTTATACCTAAAGTTATACAATTTTAAAGTTGAACTAAGTGTAAGAAACTCTTTTGTACAATTTCTGATAAATACTCGATTTGAACAAATCGAGTAAGAATTTATGGATGCTCCCCAAAGATAAAAGTTGCTTAAGACCTATATCTATGATGTAATGTAATAAAATATAGTTCTCAATAGGGTGGTGCCACATGTTTAGCTGAACCAAGCAGTTTAAAGTGTAAATAAGGGAAGACAAAGAGTAAGTTGGTCATTTGACCTCAATGATTGATGCCAAACTTGTAAATCGTCAAAGAGAAGTTTAGAAGCTCTCCTTATATTGAACATAAGGACGGGAAATCATGGCTGCTTGCTGAGAGAAGAAAGAAAGGGAAAAATGAGAGAGAAGAGAAAAAAGAGATAATTAACTTTTGCATTCTAGAGTAAAGTTGTTCTACACTCAAGGAGGATGTTTTTGGTATAAGAATGAAGTTTTGGAAGTGAAAAAATAAAGGAGATCAAGAGGTAAGAACCCTAATCTAAGTGATTTGTTTAGACTATGCATATATTTCATGGTTTAAATAAAAGAAATGTTATTATGTGGTTGCAGTTGATATATTGATAGAAAGTTTCTTTGGTTAAAGCGTATTGCATCTATAACTGATGTTAGATAGTTTTGAGATAAAATGGTTAAAAGATTGATGGATGAACTTAATTGAGATTGGTTGGAAAAAAGTTTAAGAGAATGTGTTTTGAAGATAAAAAAAATCATAACCTAAGTGTTGTTAAACTAGGTTGTGTTGCATCATTTAGATAGAAGAATGGTTAAATCATTGGATTAAATGTTTCATATATAATATTGCCTTTAGGTATATTATGTTGGAAATGAGGTTTGGATGATTGATTAAAGACATGAAGTGAACATATATAGAACATATCTAGATAGATGCATGACACTAATTCATGTATCATTTATGCTTATTTAATAATAAGAATTACATGTTTCATATAACATGCATTATTAGTATGTATTATATGCATTTAATATATGCATAGAATGAATGTTCAAATCATGTATCATGGAATTATGTATGTGTATGAACAATATTGCGGAAGATAAATTGGTCATATTCGAACCCAATTATATGGTCGGCTATATATTGGGTGATGTATATAAAATGAGAAATAGAAAGGAAGTGACTGTGTGTCTCCCCTTAAGTTGCAAATCCTTAGCCCTCCGAAGATATATTTTGTTATCTATTAGGAAAAAAAATGTTAGTACGATACTGTGACATGGTTGTGTGCGACTTTACATACGATGAATTATGAACATGCATATTGACATTCACATATATTTTAATATGGTACTTGTTAATAACATCACTATTTAAATTAAATGGAGCATAAGCATTGATTCATTTATCATTGCATGGGTGTAAAAAGAAAATCATTTTGTGATATTCCTATTGAATATTATTATGATAATAAAGAGAAATCTAGATATTGATATAGGTAGTGGAAAATGTGGAGATATAGTGAATTGGAAAGTCATGGCATCTAGAAATTTATTTAAAATATCATGTGTCTAGGTATATTTATGTGTATCATGAAAGTCCTACATGTAGAGGATGATGATAAAAATAATTTAAAATTATACATCAATTAGAAATGTCTAAATAGTTTTGGTTGAAAATAAACTATAAAATGACTAGTAAGATTTATACTACACATAGTTATGTTAAAATTGAGAATGAAGTACTTGAAATATGTACACATGAGATAAAGATGTGCATGAAGAATAATTGGACTTAAGTTTAGAGTATAGTTAGGCTATAATTACTTAAATCATATGCTTAAACACTCATTTATATACATTATACACTTTTTAGAAAAAGAGGTGTAACACATAAATGTAATATTAATAAGATATATTTAGAGTATTGATTAACACATAGATCATGAGATGTGTGATCATGAGTGTTGATAAAGGTTGAAAGTTGAAGTTAAAGTTGAGAGAACTAATAATGCAGAGCGTTAGTACATGATTAGATGTCATATTTTCATGGTTCATTTGATCCTTAAATTAGGATTCTTACTGGCTTTATAAAGTTCACTACGTTATTTTCTTGAATTTTTCAGGAAAAGGTGGTTGTAGCTCAAAAGCAAAAGGTAAATATCAATTGGATTGATGAGTCTTGCACAACATAGGCCCAAAAACATATTTTGGTTTTGTCTTTCTTGTTTTTAGTTTAGTATGACCCATATTCGTAAAAATAATTTTGGATAAAGTCTTATATATAATAAGACTTGTGACTTTTATTTGGGTTGCATTTCATATTTTATGTGGTCCAATTATGTAAATGTGATTAATAATTGTGAGCTTTCACTGATTGTACACTCTCCAAGTGGTGAATCCTCATCACGATTTCGGCTTTCGATGGAATCAAGATCGGGGTCATGAAAACTCTCCAATTCGACCACATATACTCCCAGGTCGACCTTTTCAATATATTTCAAAAATTGAATGCTGTGAGGAGGTTTTCAAGATGACTTCAACTTTGACTGGTCCACCGCACTAGTTGGCCTATGCAAGGCTTGGTCGACTCTTCAGCATGTCTTCAAAAATTCTTTGCTCTCAGGAGTTTTTCAGAATAACTTTTCAGTTTAGACAGATCCATCGCATCAGTCAACCTATGTAGGAGTTTTTTAGTTTAGACCTGTGACACCCCGCGTCAAAATCCATTCATTCTTAACTTTCTTCTTTTTAAAATTTACGAGAAAAATTTCTTTTTCCTTTTTATCTATTTAACCCAATAAAATTTTCAAATATCAAATTTAACATAAAATTGAAAAGTGGAAATGACATCAGAGTATGCAGAAATATTCTTTAAAAGCTTTAAATAAGTTTAGAGTGCAAATAAAATCATACGAAATAACATCAAATTCGGGGTTTATGTAAATCTTGTCCATTATTAAATCCTTACAAATTAAATAAAACGTTTATTCCATTTTTGTGTCATTCATCTACTCAGGTCGTGATTCATCCGGATACACCGCAGGCTCCACGGGAAATGCATCCTCATCCACTCCAGGCGTTATCATTTCATTACTTACACCACAAGTAATACGTAAGCTTAAAAGCTTAGCAAGGAAAGTGAATATGCATATGTTATGTCTCTCTTTAATTTACTTGGAATGGGTCCGCCCCAAACCAATCTTTCATTACGTTCATTCATTCATTCATAACTCATATTTCGAGTCAGAAGTTGAAGGAACACGTATTAGATGGAATAGTTTGATCGGCTTCTAACCTTATGTGGACTAGATTCGAACTACCCATCTGCTCTTCAACTTCCCATTACATCATTCGTTCGTAGCATCGTTCATTTCATTTTCTTTACTCATGCATGTGAGTACCAATAAAAATGTCACTCCCTACTTGTTTCTATTATCATGATGCATGAAACATACTGATATAATGACATAAAAGCAACGGAAATGAATAGCAATATAATTAAATGACAATGATTTAAAATAATTAACTACACATACAGCACATATAACGAACAACTACAATTAGAGTATACAAAGAAAGCAATAATAAATAGGATGTAACCCAATGAACAACATGATTGAATATACAATTTACTATTATGAGAGTCAACAACAAAAGCTGGAATTAATAACGTCGAGTTATATATAAATCTATTAGACATGCTCTTAATACCTTCTAACAATTCATCGGAAACATATATCTAATAATGAATCTGTTTGAGATGATTACTTAAACGGGCATGTTTAATAATTAAGGAAACAATAGGACGACTGATTTCAATAATTAAGCACAACTAGAAACGTACAAACAATTTGAAATCAAACTAATGTTAGAACATGCTTAAGATATTCATGATAGCTTGACAGATTATAAAACATATGAGTAGGTACACAATACGGATTATGGATAATCAATAGATGGTAAAACATGCTTGAAATGTCCTACCTAATTTACATGTTGTTCTTATAACATGTTTAACGTAATTTTATGAAAAGTAATTACAACAACATACTTTAAATTATCAGATTATTCTACATAAATTATTTGACTAACATGCTTGAATTTATTTTAAGAATTAACCTACACATGTTGAATAATTATGTATGGAAATCTGATTAATGAATAATAATTGTAGTCTGAAAACTAAATCGAAGATGTATCACTTGACCAAAACCAAGAATCAATATTTAAATCTACTATCACTCAAGCAATACCAACACAATTGTCATTCAGAAATTTAACACTTTATTCATGCATATTTTTCCTTTTTCATAATATTCTTCACCCCTCTTTAATTCATTCCATTGTATTGCAATAGTTCAAAATTTAACCTTCACCATGCAAGACATTAAATTACACAAAGAGAATGAATTACAGAAATTACAGCAAGGTTATAAAATTCTCAATAAGTAAACAATTGAAGTGTACAGAGCAGAGTTAATTTCAAAGAAAATTTTGAGTTCATTCTTGTCTATTGATCTATCATTCCATACTATGGTGCTTAACATAAATCATTCACTTGTTCAACATTCATCGTGCCATTGAACTTCATCTAAATAAAGTAATTATAGGAGAAGAGAATTTAAGGAAATTAAAACAAGAAGTTCAAATTACAGCAAGGAAATTTCTAAAGGAATTAATCATCCAATAATTCAGCAAATTGACATCTAACTCACATACTTGTGGTGTAGGGCCTCCACATGGCCACAACACGCCCAATTCCTTACCTAGGTTGAAGAAAAATCAACAAGGACAGCTCTTCATAGCTCACTACAACAACTCCTAATTTTGACCTTCGTTTAGAGTCACACTACACGACTTCCAGACATATGGTATACCTTTCTCTCTCTCGCTAGACGGAAGAAATGGGAGGAACCAAAGGGGAGTGAAATCTTATCCTCCCAAATGAACTCCAACAGCCTTTAAAAAGGGTGAAATGCTACCTGTGGAAGTCGATGAACACCAATCAAAAGAGTGGAAGGAGCGAAAAGGGGGCGACGTGATCCATTTGAGGGAGATTCACCTCTCCAGAATCGATTCGTGGCTGTTTTCCCGAGTTTCAATCCCCCGAAATTCGCTGTGTCGAACCCAACCCGGACCCAACTGCTCGACCCAACCCGTCAGCTTCAACTGCCGACCCAAAAATCATCCCTTCCCATCGACGCACCAACTCGTGGTTGCTGCCCATTGCCGTCAATCCACGCCGTTGTTGTGCGCCACCGAACACCCAAATCGGAAGCAGAACATTGATCCCTATACCATCCCTACCAGACCCGTGACCCGACGCCAAAGCGTCGCTCCAACCAACGAGATCCACAGGCGTAACCCACCCGGAGTCGCCACGCGATGTCGCCAGCACCGTCGCCATCCACTTCGTCGTCCTTCATCGTCTCCATCACAGTTCTCCCTCTCTGATTCTCCTTTCGTCGGGTCCTCTCTCTCTCCCTTCCCGATTCTCCACTTCAGAAGCAAGGAAAGAATTTGACTCTTTTTCACTTGATGCCTAGAGCGGACCAGTAACCACACTACTGAACCGGTTCTTACCTCCAAATTCCAATAATTCAAATCATTAAATCTCTTGGATAATCTCAATTAGTCCATTTTATCTAATTAAATTTCCTCTTTAATAATTTAATTAAATTTTGCATTTAATTAAATTATTCTCAATCCAAATTTCAAATTCTCGATTTATTACAAATGTCATTCAATGATAAAGGGTTGTCGATTACGTCTTTGATAATACCCAATAATTATCCAATAACTCCAAATATCCTCAATTACTTTCTAATTATTCTCATTAAATTCCAATATAAAAAGTCGGGGTATTACATTTCTCTCCCCAAAAATAAATTTCGTCCCATAATATCTTCCACAATTATACTTCATAATAACTCGTATAAGCATGAAATGAAAACTTTAATTATTCCAAATTGAGTACATCGTAAGAACGAGAAAAATGATAACGGGGCGTTACAAGACCTCTCTAGCAAATTTTCAAAAAGTTTGTTACTCTCTGGACTTTTTTAGGACCAGCTAGGCAAGTTGATCGTTCATGTATGTATTCCTTGATTTTAATTGTGAAAGTCCTATAAACTTTATCATTAACTATACAAACTTAACAAATACGTTAGAACTTTCAAATACTCATTTATGAGGGTATTTCCAGTTAGACTAAAGATCTATGATTCATAAACAAATTATCCAAATAATAATCATTATCAAACTTAGATATAACCAGCCAAGTATACTCAATATCAATACAATTTATACTCAACATAGATATATTTTAATACGTAACTGCATCATTAAACCATAATCAACTTATAATTAATTATGTTCATTATCCAAACAACTAAACTTAATTCTTATCAAGCTAACATTTGTTTAACAAAGGATGGGAAAAAAAAAGAGTCCAAACCTCTTGCTTGAATGATTTGGAAGATCTAAGACAAAAAAGAAAAAGCAATAGTTACTAGCAACAACATCTTGAAATAACAAAAACTAAGAATTGGTCTTTGTATCATATTCATCAATAAATTTGACAAAATATCTTTTACATCACTCTTTCCTTTAAACAAACTATTTAGATATTTTAATGCATTTTGCATTATATCCCACACACAAAGCCTATGACATGTGCTAGGTAACATAGTCTAAATTGCTTTTGTAATTGTAGTATCTTGATCCATGAATATAGTTTTTGGAGACTTATCCCACTACCTCCAACAATGTTTTAAACAACCAGAAACAAGAATCAATAGTTGTTAACTTAAAGTGAATTAAGGTTAATTATTTTGATGATTAATAAATTAATTTAACAAGTTTTAAATAAGAAAATGTTGATATTATTCATCTTAGAAACCTCTCACTAAGTTATTGAAAATTACTAATGTGTCTATCGAGTCTTTGTAGCAAATTGTAAGTTATTTTTCAAGATACTAGTCCAAAACAGTCGACCAGAGAGTTTTGTGAACTATTGAACCAGGAGACAAAATCATTCACAGTTTCAAGGATAGAATCACAGTCAACCAAAGAGTCACACAAACGACCAAACTAGAGAACACTAGGAAATTATCCTTGAAGACCAAACTGCGGTCGACAAGACACATAAAATTGTATAGTTTTGATGTTCAAACTGCGGTCAACCAGCTCAAAATTTGGTGCTTGTTTATAAATAGATATTCACATCTATTATGCCAAGATTTCTAATTCTCTTAACTCTCAATTGAGATATCAAGCAATCAAGATTTTGAAGCCTTCCCACCTAACTTTCATCTTGTTACTTCACTTGAGCATTTATTTTTAGTGAAATTTAGGTAGTTGTACCAAACACTTCAATCACTTTTAATATTGGTTTGAGAAAGAGGAAGCCCTACATTTGTAAAGACAAGATTGACATCTGGAAACTCAATCAATTGTAACCATAAGGGATAGTGAAAAGGAATTTTCAAAGGGGAAACTTGAAGTACGAACGTAGGCATTTTGACTGAACCACATTTACAACTTGTATTTAGATCCTCTTTCTCTCTAACTATTTACTTACTTGTGATTTGTTTTTGTTTGCTAGTCTTTGAATTTTTTTTTTGTGGTTGAGAGAATTATTCATCTTAGGATTGCAAAGAGATTAATAATCTAATTCACCCCTTTCTTAGATTATATGATCCTACAATAATCTCATCATATAATTGCTCAACTCCAAAAATGATAGTCTCTCTATGATTTTTAGAAAAAATTGCAAGTGGACTCACAACATCACTAAAATGACCATAATCAATAATCATTTTTGCATAGTTAAAAAAATATTTGTTATTTGTTCTTCATTGTCCAACTGAATAGTATAATAAAATGAAGGATTTTGAAGAATTCATATTGAAAATATTTCATTAAATTTCTAGCTTCTCCATGTGTCATTTGACTATCTTTTGGGTTGAAGATAATTTAACATCTTCTTTTGGGTAACCAAGAGATTCTCTACCACTAACATGTCTACTCATTTGCTCATACGTAGACTAAATAGAAATTCTTGATTCTTCAATCAATTCTAGTAAAATCTGACATTTTTTAATTTTATTTTTTTTTAGTAAAATTTTTACATTAATCAAAGTCAATTTATTTTGCGTTGACCGAGTTTTTGTCGCGTATCGTGGGTCTTTAGCTACATGTAAAGTTTTGGTCAATTGGTCAAACAAGAGAAAAATTCAAGTTATCATGTGGTCCAAGCCTGAGAATTTAGATTAGATAAGTGTAAGTTCTCCTCAGTTTATGATTTGGTAATTGCCCAGTAACCCGTCGAAATTGTGATTGAAAGATGAGAACTCAATGAGAAGGACAATAATATACAATCAAATTGAAAAATAATGAAAATGAAAGAATGTATTTAAAAGATGAAATTTTAATTTGGTATCATCACCAGATCTGTTGGATTTGAAGAGAAATTTGAGGACCATGATTAAAATGGGTATTTTAATATAGTGTCCATTAAATTTAAAAAGAAAATAAGCAATCCAATTCAAAAGCTATATTTTTTATATGGTATCGAAATACATACCGTTGGATCATAATAGATAGTTGAAATTAAAATGAGCGGACGGTGGTGTTGGCCTAAATTTCATTAGACTTATTTTTTATGATGATACATGTATTAATTGTAATTATAAGTTATTTATTGATTTTTTATATTTAATTGCATTATCTTGTTATTCATATTCATTTTAATTGAAATACCCTTAATATGGGTATTAATATTTTTTTAACATGCTTAACTAAGTCCATGTAGTTTATATGTTGATTATTGAGACTTAAAAGATTTAATAAAGGTGAATCGTGAAGAAGAGGTCGACTAAGACATAAAAAAGGTCTACCAAAATTGTGCAAAACAGAAGAAGCGGTCGACCACATAAGAAGTGGTCGACCGATTTTTAAAGTCAGAAGGCTCTGCGTTCTTGCAGTCGATGAAGCGGTTGTGCAATGAAGAAATGGTCGACCGCACAATTAAACAGATTACTCCTTAGTTCTGCAGCTAAGGAAGCGATCGAGTAGGCGGATGAGGTAGTCGACCGCGAAATGGACAGAGTCGGTGAAGGGCCTAATGTGTGAAGAAAGCGGTCGACCGGAGTGAAGAAAACAATCAACCGATAATACTGTATTTCACAACGACTAGTTCCAACTGTCGAAAGGCAGTCGACCAAAATGGAATTGTCAACCGGTTGCGCAGTTCTATAAAGAGTAACACTCCGAATTGAAGATCAAGAAGAGAGAGAACCATACCGTAACACTACCAAAATTTATACTCACGTTCTCTCAGCAAAAGAGTGCAGATCTTAACTTTCTCAATCCCTCACTTGAGATTTTACATTTCGAGAGTTCGGAAATCCTTGTTATAATTTTCTATTTTCACTTCTAAACCGTGATCAATGGTGGCGCCCTTAGAAAGAGTTAATTGTAAAGGTTTGATTGACACTCGTGAAGTCAATCATCACCAGCTGGGGAGGTTGGGTGATTAAGGATCTCCAAGTCGGGAACTTGGAATGTGGACGTAGGCCGGGGTTGTTGAACAGCGGGAACAAACCTGTGTCATCTCTCTAATATTTTTTCTTATATTTGTGATTGTTTTGTTTATTTACTGTTGATAAATCACTTAGGGTTAAGAGTTAATTAAATCACATGAAAAATTTAGAATGCCTAATTTAATAATATCCATGTAGTTTATATGTTGATCATTGGAACTTAGAAGATTTAATAAAGGCAAATCATGAAGAAGAGATTGACTAAGGTATAGAAAAGATCTACCAAAATTGTGCAAAACAGAAGAAGCGGTCGACCAAATAAGAAGTGGTCGACTGGTTTTTAAAGTCAGAAGGCTCTACGTTCTTGCGGTCGATGAAGCGGTCGTGCAATGAAGAAATGGTCTACCGCTCAATTAAACAGATTACTCCTTAGTTCTGCAACTAAGGAAGCGGTCGAGCAGGAGGATGAGGTGATTGACTGTGAAATGGACAGAGTCGGCTAAGGGCCTAATATGTGAAGAAAGCGGTCTACAGGAGTAAAGAAAACGATCAACCGATAATACTGTATTTCGCAACGACTAGTTCCAGTGGTCGAAAGGTGGTTGACCAAAATGAAAACGATCGACCGGTTGCGCAGTTCTATAAAGAGTAACACTCCGAATTAAAGAACAAGAAGAGAGAGAATCATACTAAAATGCTGCCAAAATTTATACTCACATTCTCTCAACAAAATAGTGCAAATCCTAACTATCTCAATCCCTCATTTGAGATTTTACATTTTGAGATTTAGGAAATTCTTGTTGTAATTTTCTATTTTCACTTGTAAACTGTGATCAAGGGTGACGCCCTTAGAGAGAGTCAATTGTAAAGGTTTGATTGACTCCCGTGAAGTCAATCATCACCAACCAAGGAGGTTGGGTGATTAAGAATCTCCAAGTCGAAAACTTGGAGTACGAACGTAGATCGGAGTTATCGAACCACGTGAACAAAATGGTGTCATTTCTCTAACTATTTCTCTTATATTTATAATTATTTTATTTATTTACTATTGATAAATCACTTCAGAGTTAATTAAACCTGCCAGTGAGAGTAGAGAATAAGGGGACAAGAGTATTGTTGCCCTTTGGACATAGACATAAATATTACTTTTTTAATTCATTAATAATTATTATTATACATTACATAGAAGTCATGAGGAAAGACATGTTATACGATCAACTCTCACATTCAAAGCCACAAATAGTCTCAAGTCCTTTTGTTTTCTGTTATTCAGTTTTGTATTTTTCTCTTCACTCAAATTAAGCCTATCCCGGGTCCAACAAGCCTTGGCATGGACTTTTCATCCACTCTGGGCCAAATTGGACAAAAATGATGGTTCAAGTTTTGATCCGAAGCTTGAGCTAGTCCAAAAGCCTATCCAAATTAAATATTTTAAAATAATAAAAAAAATAGTCCAAAGTTGGACATAACCAAGTTGGGTGACTAGAGAAGGACAGTGGGCACTTGTTGCAGGGAAAACGAGTCAATTTACAAGATGTGTCAACGACACCGATTACTCATGATATTAGAGTGGACTTTGTGTTGATATTAATTGAAAATAGTGTTATTGAGCATAGTGGGTATAAAGAAAGTTTGTATATAAAAAGTTTTTTCATTACTGGCAACAAATTACATAAGTGGATAGAGAGTCTACGTGTGATCATGTCTCTCTCCCTAAAAAGCAACATGAACCATCTCCACTATGACGGAAATATACATGTTACGGTAGTAAAGAGTCACTTGTCCAAAATAAAAGAAAAAGAAATACAAGTGAATGACATAAATATAAATATATCTAACCTAACAGTATGAGCGTCAATGGACAACATAATCTGAATAAGGCCAGAACCTTACACCGAGCATGGAACGTTTTGTGCGACCTAGCACCGAATGATGAGTTAGACTCATCACTACTTTCTAATCAATTCATCAAATTAAGAAATAACAAGGAACTTAAGATTAAAAGAACTCTTGATTTCTTTGAAACGATGTAAACGAAGGAACATTGAATGGCGTGTTACTCTTGGCCCTTCCTTGCCATTGTCATTAACTTATTCACTCTTAATCAAGACGTTTCTAGTATTCGGATAGTGAGAGAAACAAGAGAGAGGGAGAGAGAAAGTAAGTCTCATTAGCAAACTCGAATCTAGCAGAAATTATCTCACTACTGTTGTATTCACAGACATGATAAACTTAGAGAGAGAAGATGAGATGAGATAAGAGAGAGAGAGAGACAGAGAGAAGTTGATAATCAGATAGTCTAAGGGTCTTGAGAATGGCCTGTTTCTCTTCCTCCTTCAACTTGATAATTTGCCGAGCAACTAAACGAAGGAGCCACGAAAACAGAAGAATAGACCTTGGAGCTTCCTCCCACTGAAAATCCATGGCAGAATCTTCCTCCATCCCCAGGAGTTGCAGAACAAACTATTGTTTCTTCAACAATCGAATCAAAGCTTAAGTTCTCAGGTCTGGCATGGCTGTTCTTCATCATCGCATGCTGAATAAGGCTGAAAATTCTAGGGTTTTTCCCTATCAAACTCCAATTTTCTTCCTGGGTATTTCTAATTCTCTCGCTCGGAAAATTGGTCTTCGCGTTTCTCCCCCTTAAAAGCCTCGCAGCTTTATCATACGCCATTGCAGCTTCTTCTGCTTCATCAAAAGTACCCAGCCATAGCCTTAGCTTCTGCGACGAGTCTTTTATCTCTGCAACCCATCTTCCCGACGGTCTTTGTCTAACTCCTAAAAACTTTCTTTCACTTTTTTTCTTCACCATTTTTCCAACCTTCTTCTCCATCACTGTCTGATCTTCATTTTTCTGCAACTTTTCTGATTCCACCTGTATTGAAGCTCCATTTTTGCATGGTTCTTGAAGTTGAGACTGGATTGCTTCTGAGATCATTTGCAGATTGCCCATTTTGGAGAACGATGAAAAGAGAAGAATAACTAAGGAGGTTTGATTATTATAATCAAATAATTAAAGTGATAATGCCTTTCTTAAAACAATAACGACAAAGACAACGAACGTCAGGTTACTAGTCTGATTTGAGTTCCATTAATTTAGTTTATTAAAATCAGAAGCTTGTAGCTCATGGCATGTGTTGGAGACTAATCAGAATTTCTCTGCAGATTCTTCGTACATTGATAAAAATCTCATCTTTATCACCATGATGATTCATTTTCATAACTCTTGAAATCTCTCGCCATGGAGATTTGACTGTGATTTGAACGAGGACGAAAGAAAAACCTTGATTTTGAAGAAACAAAATCAAAATTACCCAAAAAAACACAATAACTGAGCCAATAAGAAAAATTCACTATATCAAAAACCAAATGTAAAGACTTTAATAGTAAGGTCTTCGGTTCTCTCATGACAATATTGTCTGTTTTGGGTTGAATCTTGGACAGTTTTATTTTTGGAATTAACCCAAAAATACGTTGTAATACGTAGGAATGAGAACCCTACATTTAAACCATGTATTTTCTACTCTCCCAAGCGATGAAGTATTGTACACCTTCACTAGTATAAATTGGACTCACACTTGGGTCATTTTTGCTTTCACAAGATAGACTGTCACATTAATTACATCCTGCAATGAACAAACCCTAATGGGTCTACAAATCTTTGAAAATAATTATAAAGTAGTTTCATCGTATATCTTACACAGTGAAATTGTATTTTCAGACAAAGACTAAATAGAATATGTGTCACCAAAACTTTGAAATTGTTGTCTAAACACAACTGTGGAATTGGATGTGCATGTAAATCAAATGGGAGGAGATTGGAGGGAGAGAAGAAAGCTCCAAATATTTTCCAAAGAAGAAATCTCAAGAAGGGAATAATTGGGTGATGTTTGATGTTATTATTTAACCTTAACAATACTCTTCTCCACATAAATACAACTGCTTCCAAACAAAACCTCACACCTCAAAAGCCCTCCTCTTTTTTGTTTATTAAACTTTGATTTATACATTTGTTTTTGGACTTTTATCACTTGTCTTGTAATTGCTTTGTCTACCACCCTCCCTCCATTTGGTTTTCACCTCCCTCTCACATTTTCAATTATACTCACCCCCTTGTAGGGCGCCAAGTCGGGTCGACTTCTCTAGTCTAGTTCGAGCGTTAGCTTGAACTTTTGTCCATAAATGAACCAAGTGTTAGATTTCGGTGTGACCCGAATTTTATTGGGCCGGCCTGGTGGACCCGCATTGTAAATCTCATTTAGGGTTTTGTTTTCTCTATAAATTGATGTAAGCTAGAGTGCAAAATTCGCGATTGTATTTTGATCTTCATAGTAGATTATTCCTCTGCCCGTGGTTTTTTCCCGTAAGAGTTTTTCACGTAAATCTAGTGTCTGACATAGTATTTTCTTTTCCCGGTTATCGTTCAATCTCTAACAAAAGGAAATTACAATTTTGTCCACTCTCGAATGTAAGAGTACCAAGGTTGCGACGGACGGCTGACTTACGTGTCGGTCATTGGATATAGCTCGCGAACTAGCGCAGAGTCGAGCCAGATGACGAGTTTGAAATTATAAAACGCCGAATTTTAAACTAATTAATATAATATTCTCTTACGTTTTTGAATTTTCCTCTGAAAGTGATGAAGTAGAGGTAGGGGTTGGGGAGATCCATGATTCTTAAGGTATCAAACAATGGAGGACCCATAAAGAAATAGGCCATTGTACAGATGTCAACACCTGATGATGCTAAACCCAAAGACATGCTTTGTCTATTTTTGGATGGAGGTTTTCTAGTCTTTGTTGTCTGCTTCTGAGGTGTGCTATAGCGAGTGGGCACAAGTATCTTGACTTGTAAAGTCGAGCCACCATCCTCCCCTTGTTTGCATCATATATTTACGTGTAAAAGTACTTATAAATTATAATAAATAAATAACTAATTAACAAAACAACCACTTAACTATGTTTTAATAACAACGCAAATATCACTGTTACTTGTTAAAAAAAACATTACCACAAATACAATGCTGAAACATAGTCTTTATAATTTTAATTCTACTACTTCAGTTTTATGCTAAAATTACAATAATTTTACAACGAAAATAGTGTTGGGAAGCTCCAACATAGTCTTCTCATCGTCGAAAACAATTCTCACGTTTTCAACGTCGACATGACTCACCCCTACTATCGATATCAATTGTTGACTTGTCATTGATATCATAGTTGAGTGATTTTTTTGTTAATTTTCCTAAATAAAAAATCACTTCCTCGGAAAAAATAAACTTCAAGAAAAATGTGATTTTAAGTAATCTTTTCATTCATTTTTGTCGTTACATTAAATAAAATAATATTGCACGACTATTTTAATTATAACAGTGTTAAAACCAAAAGAGTGAGATGGTATTCAAGTGATATTCCCGAGTTAGTGCAAAAATACATATATTGTGCGAAAACATTTGATTTAAAATTAACATTCTCAAAACTGAAATAATCGTTAAAACTACAATTACTTAAATATCGACAGCTAAAAACATATTTTACCAAAAAATAATATCACACGAGGATAGAATATATATATATATGATTAAAGCTTCATCATTAGCACATCTCATTGCTTAAAAGAGATAGACTCTACTTACCAATGAAGGCCGCCTTTGAAGAAGGCAAGCAGATGATGTAGTGTTCAAAGAGTGGTGTTTGTTTTGTGGAGGGGGCGGGGTGGGTGGGTTTTAAAGAGAACTGAGGTAATCTTTGAGCAAATTGAAGATGGGATTGGAAAAAGAATATGCTTCGAATCTCTGAAACATGATTCCGTCCATCCGGGCTTGAACTCCATCGGAAAATACCATGTCTTGAGCCAGCTCTTTCAGTGTTCTCTCTACTCCGATGATGCTGCTCCCTATTCCGCTCAAGATCTCCGGTAGGGTTGGAGATGGCCTTGACATCTCCACCAGATTAACCTGTCAGTCCACAAATACCAATTCTAAAATAGACACCTTTGAGAGAGAGAGAGAGAGAGAGAGAGGGTGCATGCTGCTTTTGAAAACACTTCAAAAACAGAAGTTAAAACAGTTTATCTGCAAGTGTTTTCAAAAACTGGTTTCAGATGACAACTCTTAAAAACAATGCAATTGTGTAAAAACAGTTTTGAGTGTGATTTCATTAACTTTTGGAAAGGAAGTTTTGGAAAAACCTTTCTATCTTGAGGAATGTTTGCCTTTTGTTTAGCTATGGCAACAGCCCGAGAAAACCCACCGATGGCATCGACTAAACCATGAGAAGCGGCATCTTTACCGGTCCAAACTCTCCCCTGTGCAACCTCCTCCATCTTATCTACCTACCAATACAGAGAAATTAGAGAGCTTTTCAATTTTCAACAATCAAAAAAACATTAACAAAGGCACCATATTTTCTACAATGAGAAAAACACGGTAGGAAAATAAGACAATTGGAATCTGATTTTTAAAAGAATGACTGACAGTCATCGATCTGGAAAAGGCTGCCTTGTCCCGAAATTGCTTATATGCATTCTGAGCAGATTTGGCAAAGAGTTCTGCTTCATCTGGTCTGTATCAGAAGCAGCAATTCAATCTTCGAAAAAGTTAATATAAGTTTGGAGAGTAGAAAATTTAATACATATGAAAGCTGATGTGGATAAAGACATTAATGCCTCTAAATAATAGAAAGTTCGATGCTAAGCCTGCTCACAGATGGTAAAACTTGTATTCAGGAAATGTTTGCCAAGAAATCATGAGAACTGTTAATAAATAAACTAAATGATTAAATTACTTCTAACTCAACGCCACCTTCAATTTTTTTTGAACTTGTCAACTCTAAGATTTTACTATTATTGATTTAAGAATGTCAATTGCCAATGCAATCATTGTATCAGTTCATGAGTTCAATCTATATTGCAATTTTAGAGGTAAAAATACAGGAGCATGGTGTTAGGAAGGAAAGACCGCCACTTCCTTTCCTCTCGAGACCTAAGGAAAGAAAATAATGTAGTGTATTAAAGGTAATTTAGGTAATATAATATAGGTAGTTTTTAGTTTGAATTAAAGAATAAATGATGGGTGGGGAGAGAGAAATTCTTACAGTTATTTCTAAGAATTCCAGTAGAAATGGAGAGGGAGAGCAAACCATTTCTGCAAACTCTTTAATTTTCTATATTATGAATGAAAAGTGTAATTGATGATCAAGATTTTAAACTGTTCTCGTGACTGTGTAATCAATTTGTTGTAATCCCTAACACAGCCAAAAAATCGAAATCACATTCCGAATAATATAGAGCACACTATATAGCATTTCTGGTTGAATGTCTTTAGCAATGAGGAAAGATCTTATACCTGAAAGGACGTTGTTCTGCTGCAAGGAGCTCAGCGAATCTTCCCCTTGATATGATTTCCTTATTGAAACCAATCTTTTCATACAGTTTCTCCAAGTTGAACTTTCCTGCAACCAACAATAATAGAAATATGAACACAAAAGCTTCAATTGGGAGTTAAGAATTTCTAACAATTATCACAGAAATGTTTACATTAACTAATTCCCATCCACTCTTATTTCTGCTTTCCAGTTTTCAAGTTGATTATGAAGGCTATGCAGCCATGTCCCTAAAAAGATAAAACCATTATAAATCTCTTTTATCAAAGTTACGCAAGAACATACAGGAAAGAAGATCTTACAATTAGTAATTTGATATACAAACCAGGGCTGGGTGGCAAAAAGGCCTCAAACAGATGACAAGATCCATATATGGGTAGATGAAAAAACGATTATTGCTATGAAAAATTCCAGTATAAAACTGCCCCTACATTCATTTGCACACAAAATATATAAGAAATTTCATGACGGAAGAAAAATCACCACTCTCTTGAAAAAGACTTCTATGCATGACCATCTAAATTTATACACAGATAACAAGGTAGCATAGTGCTATCTCACAAACTTCAATAATCCAAATGTTCATTATGTTATTGAACAAACAAGCACCATCATAAATCCGTTATGCCTCAAAGAATATTTGAATCACCTGTGACAACTCCAATTGATCCTGTTAAGGTTAGATTTTCTGCAACAATGGTCCCTGCTGCCATTGCCATATAATACCCTCCGCTTGCTGCCACATCAGACATGGATGCAATGACGGGTTTTGATGCAGCTAAAAGTCTGATTTCTCTCCACATTCTACAACCATAGCCAACAAAAAGTCTTCAGTTTATAGCTGGAGAATTCTGTTTCTTTTCTTTCAGCAATATTTTTTTTGTTTAAATGAAAGAGAAAAAACAATTAGCATCAAGAATGTTTTGTTGCATCCAACTATGTTGGCACTAGTTAGAAAATAAAAATAAAAAACAAGATAGCTTGTAACATCTTATATGCTTTCTTCATATCAAAGTTAGAGAAAAACAAAGAAGTTGAACATTGACAAAATACTTTGCAATTTCATACGCTAAATCAAAAGAACTCAAGTCTATAGCCCCGATCCTGCTTATGCCATGCTCTTATCTAAGTACTAAAAAATTACCCCTATTAGATTTGTTTCTTATAGCATCACATGCAGAATATTCTAAAACTTACAGATCAGAAGCAAGAGCATCACCTCCAGGACTGTCAATCCGAATGATCACAGCTTTATATCTCTTAGAATCTGGTAGAGGAAAAAAAACAAGAAAGAAAGGAAAAGACAACCAAGAGAAAAGCAATCAGAAACTAGCAAATATGAAGACAAGAAAGAGATAAACGAGTTCTGAAAGATTCTAAGATCGGCATTTTCCTAAAATATAAGTGAAAAAGGATCTTTATATTTCAAATTTACTAAGCAAACTTGGCATAATGGCTTACAACTAAAAGAAACAGGCAATAAGAAGAAAATTGACCTGTAGATTCACTGTAATACTAGATGCAACTTAATTGGAGAACAGTTACACCTTGACAGCAACAAAAATAAACATTTGAGGACTTATAGCAGTGCTTGCAAGACATACGTTCTTTACAACATTTCAATCCCCAAAAACTGATCTTGCAAACTATCTAGTAAAAGAGCCAGTGTTTTTTCTGAGTTTGGTGATAATTAGTATACAAATATCTCCAGTGATTTCTTTTGAGTAACTGGTCATGAAAAGTTGTTTATGATACCTCCAAACATATAAAATGAATCACTATATACATCAGATTTAAAGAGCAATTTACCTCTTACACTTCGAAGTTTCTCAATAAATTGCTCCCCTATGATACCTGAACCAGGTACACTTAATGGACTTTTCACACGGCTAATGCTCCCTGAGGCTCTGATCACAGCTATTAGGTCTCTACCACCTGATAAACCCAGAGTCCATTTCCTAACTCGAGAATACTTCCTGCGGTAATAAGCCATGTTTTTCATTCTGATGGTTTTCAACTATAACATATCAAATAAAATTTAAATGTAGATGTCTGTCTGAACTTCAGTATGCATTAGGTACTGCACATGTGTGATGCCAAACTCTAAGTTCTTACATGAATGAAACAGACATTCAATGCTCCAAAGAGAGAAGTAAAATACATATACAAACATCTTACAATATAGATTAAGCCTACCATAATGGAACATACAAAAGCCAAAAGCCAGCTACAGGTTTTTAGAAAAATACATTAACTTTACAGTTTACATGGAGTTCAGTGTAGAACCAGCTCTTAAAATAGTGATGGAAGTCATCCAGTTTTCTAGAATTGAAAGTTTGAATTAACATATTGAGTTAGAATGGATAAATGCAGCCTCAAGGTTTTTTTTAAGGAAATCATATGAATCTGGATGACATTGATGTTTATAACAACCGTGGGATAACTGAACTCCCATTAACTCGATTAAGTGAAAACTAACAGAAAATGAATGTGGGCATTTCATTTAATGATTTACAAATTAAAAACAAACATGAAAGAAACAGCAGGACAGGAAAACAATATATTTCAGACAATGGGATACACAAATTGAAACTCCAAAGCAATGTTGCTACCTGTAATCAACCATGGGAAGATTCTTATCTTTGCGTACTCCAAGTCGTTTGCTCAGGTTTGAGATAACCTGAAAGGTTAAATATGACATGCTGTCTGAAAGTTAGCATCGTTATTTTTAAGTTGAAAAAAGACTATCTATGTACAAGGCTAAGGACCAAAACCACTCCTCTAACAGATGGATTGCAAAAGAGGAAAAATATTGAACAGGGTTTTTGAATTATCAATTAGAGGAATTGAGAAAAAAAGTTACACAAATTCTTTATTGGTAAGAAAGATTAGATTAATAGCATAACTTCTAAGAAATCCGATAACAAAATGAAAATAAGCTAAATGAAACGTTTAGAAAATCATTCAGTGGTCTACAAGTCAAAAAAGTGTGATACAATATGAAAAATAAAAATAAATTTCTAGTGTCATCTCACTCTCACTTAACTCTACGGAATCTTTTAATGTACTGCACAAGAGGGGCACTGTTTCCTCAAAAAAAAAAATCAACCAGACTTTTCAGCAAAAAGGATGTAAAGTCTGTACCTCATCATCATACAGAATATCTGTTATCCACCCTTCTTCTTTCAGCCTTTCTACTTGGTAAACTCCTTCGTTGATGAAGCTCTCAATACCTTCTCTTTTCTTGCCTGTCAAAAAAAAGAAAAAAAAAACAGGCTGACTGGCATATATAGCACCTTCCAAAGGGATTAAACTAAAACAGCATACTCAAATGCACCTTTTTCTGAAGAGATTTGATCCAGCCAATTTGTATATATGTTATCAAGCAGTGTGGTCAGCATCTCACAATTCTCTTCAGACATACTTCTGCGAGCAAGTTGATCACCAGCACTTTTATATTTACCAATTCTTTCGACTTGAGGTTCAATCCCCACTTTATCTAGCACACCTGCAAATAGTGTTCCCTACAAAACATAAACCTAAAGAACGCGAAAGCATTTAGGACACTAAAGTCATCGGTGATGACAACATATTCTGTGCTTAACCATCATTGAAAATGGTATACAAAGTTAAACTAAAACAATAAGACTTTGCATTACAACTACTCATGAAATGCACGAAAGAGCTTAATACAACATTGAAAATATCAGTGTACGCATACAGTCTGAAACAATCAGAATGAAGCATTTCTCATCCCACAGAGAAGTAGAGGCTTCAAAGAAACTTATGATCCACATTAACTCTTTTACCAGAAAACAAGTTAGAAAAATCAACTAACCTCTAATAAAGGATGCCTGAACGGTTAAGCCAAACAAAGAAAAATAAGCACTTGGAGGGGCATATATTTCATCACAGGCACAGGCAAGGTAGTATTCTTTCTCTTGACATGCCGGGGCATATGCCACAATGAACTTACCTGAAACGAAAATCATGTTAAAGTTACTCACACTTAGAAGAAGAATTACTGCAACAGTTGGATAACACATTAGAAAAAAAATTTATAAAGCATACCACAAAGCCAACTTTAATAGAGTATGACATTCATACTTCAGAGAAAAGAAAGAAACAGCTTAGGTGTCTTGGTAATTTAAGAAACAAAGATAGATTGATTAAGTTGAAAAGAATAATACAATAGGAGAAAAAAATGAGAAACAGCCATGATCCTTCATGCGGTGCTGTGGATGCAAACAATGGTAGATAGAACTGCTCTACTTTTTTTTCACAGGAAAAAGAGTAAACACCTGATCTCCTTTTACATATTCACACAAACTTTATAATTTGAATGCAATTAGTGGGTGAGCTACAAGTATATAATTTGTAAGTGTCACAGTCTTCTACTTGAATAATCATTATAAAAAGAGTTCATCACTACTTTGCTCCAACTTCCTACATAACACCCAAGAAGTTCAATAGCTCTAGATTGTAGACAACTTGTTTGTACATGTACAACTCTTCGCAATAAAGTAGAGAATTCGATTGCTACCTGATTTCTTGAAGTCTAATATATGCCTGCGAATTTCTTCAACTTTACCCCAACCACAATTCAATGGTTCAATTTGCAGATAGATGCCAGAAATGCGGGGATCATATGCTGCTTTTACGAAATTTTCACATATTTGAGGTAGAGAGAGCCCTGACGAGAAACGACTTTTAAACTGATCTGATATCTGGAGAAAAAACGAACGTGACTATCTAAACTATAACTATGGTGCAGGTACCCCTGACATATAGAATTTGATTGGCAGCAATAGATAAATTCAAACCATGTAAGTGATAGCAGAAGCTACATTTTATTGTAGATATATTTCACCAAATACTATCAGTACCTTTTTTATCCGTACTATCAAAACCAAGTCTTTACCCAGGATAATTGATAGCAATTTACACGTTAATTTCTGATATGAACTATACTATATGGAATACGACACTTTGCATGTATGCAGTATTTAATCCTTGAGACAGAAAAGTAGTGATCCATGCTTATAGCAAGGTTAAATGGAATATACATTAAATTTTTTATTTCAAGGAAAAAAGAAAAAGAGATGCAGACATCAATCAAAGCTAAAAGGAAATGTTTCTCACCCATCTCATAATAAAATTATTCTAGAAAAAATCTGAGCCAATATTTTTTACTATATATACAAAACTTTAAAAAATAAAAATAAAAAATCACCTAAAATGTTTGGGACGAGCTAGGGACATGGCAAATAATCAAAAAATAAGAAAAAAACTACCATTTATTTCGGCACTTTAGGACATGTGTTCGTGTCCTACCCTTATCTAACACTGACATTGTGGCCTATTTGAAGGTTTGAAACTTCCTACCTTACCAAGTACAACTTAGACATTATTCTTTTAGGAACCATTTGCTTCCCCTCAATGGAAGTTCAAAATAGAGTGAAAGTTCATTCTTTGATTGAACTAGTCATAGACCAGAATAGAAAAATGGAATAAAAAAACAAAAATTCATGGTTCGCACCAGTCTTGATAACATTCCATTGCAAGTAAACGCAATTAGTCATGAATGAAGATTTCATTTTCATTCTTTCTTTTCCAAGACAAGAAAGTAAGCCCGCCCTTATATTATTTGCATAGATAAAGAAGTGTTGTGATTCAAAACCGGGAAGAAAAAGAAGATGAAACCAAAAAAATAGAGCAGATTGTTCCTCTTGCTGCCCGAATGAACAAATGTGGTCAAATTTCTGAAGTAAAAGGAAAAGATGCCACCACACTAAATTGTAAATGAAATTCTCTCACTAAATTTCAAACAACTAAACAGAATCACTTTCACAGATGTTAGGCAGACGTAATCACCTCATTATTCACGTTTTTATGTTCGGACATTTACTCAACTAGCATTGCGAACAGTCAGACTTTGGATTCAAAATCCATAATTCTATATTCATCTAGCAAAACGATGAAAACAGCACATGAAACTAGAAGAAAAAGAAATGAAAAGGACGATAGAGAAGCAACAAAACCTGTCCACGCAATTTCATGCTCAAGACGCTGCCCTTACGAACTCGTTCCCAGGGAAAAGCAATAAGCATCTTAAGCTTCACCAAGAAGCTCCTCCACGAACCAAAATTTTCCAATTCAAACTCGCCGCTAGGATAATCCTCGTCACGATATCCTGCCCTTTCGCTATTAATCTTACGTTCCTTTTCGCCCCTCATTTCTTGTTCTACACGCTCGATTTCCGCCGCCGAATCGTCAAAGGCTCGGACAGAGAGATTCCTGCTGAGCCGAGAGGGAGGAAAACGGCATTGAGTAGATACAGATGAACGGAGGAGAAGAGGCTTATGCTTGGAGAGAACAAGAGAGAGTGTTCTTCGATGTATAGAGTAGCTCAGGGGCGAAGCCTGTAAGAGAAGCAGTAGCTTCGCCATTTTCTCTCTGCAACTGCTTAGGATTTTCGGACCAGTGGAAGAAGAAGAACCATTGTGAAGCAAGATGATAGATAAATCATGTTTAATTAAGTAATAATTAATTATAATGTATTTAGAAGGTGATGACAGACAACTCAGACAAGGTTAAGTTTTGTCCACGTCATCTTAAAAAATATATTTCGACGTAATTTTATTAAGAAGAAATCTCTAGAATATATTTTTTTAAAATTTAACCAAAAAGAAAATATATATATATATATAAGGGAAATTAACACTACAAACCCTCTAGTTCAATATCAATGACAAGTCAAACCTTAGAGAAATTTTTTTAACAACTAAAACTCTGAACTATGAAAAATTAACGCCGGTAACCTCGCAGTCAAGTTTTTTGTCAAAGTCCGTCAAATCTAACTTTTCAATTAACTTAAAAAGTTTTCCCCTTAATTTCGATTTCGTTCGTCGGCGTAAATCCTTAAAATCAATGTAAGTTCTCTCATGAAAATGAATTTCAAAGTTGAAGATTCAAAAATTTCAAACTTTCTGACTGTAAAACGATGATTTTTGAAGAAGAACTGTCCATTTTAGGTTTAAAGACGTTTTTTAACATATGACGGACGTCCGTTACACGTTGAGGGACGTCCGTCATAGGTTAAAAGATGCATTTTAACCTATCATTGACGTCCATCGCCACGATGGACGTCCATCTTATATTTAATATTAATAAAAAATAAAATTATTGTTTTAACCCTAAAAAAAGTTGTCAGTAATATTTTAATAGGGACAAAACAGTAATTTTACATAAAGTGGTACACAACTGTAACCAACTTGTCTGTCATATTACTGTTTTGCCCCTCTAAAAATATTACTATAAACTTTTTATAAAGTTAAAACAGTAATTTAATTTTTTTTTAATATTAAATATAAGATGGACGTCCCTTAATACCATGGACGCATTTTAACCTATGACGGACGTCCGTCAACATGATGGACGTCCATCATAGGTTAAAATGCGTCTTTTAACCTATGACGGACGTCCCTGTAACGGACATCCGTCATATGTTAAAAAACGTCTTTAAACCTAAAATGGACGGTTCTTCTTCAAAAATCGTCGTTTTACAGTCAGAAAGTTCAAAATTTTTTAATCTTCGACTTTGAAATTCATTTTTATGAGAGAACTTACATCGATTTTAAGGATCTACGCCGACGAACGAAATCGAAATTAAGGGGAAAACTTTTTAAGTTAACTAAGAAGTTTGATTTGACGGAAAACTTGATTGCGAGGTTACCGACGTTAATTTCTCATAGTTCAGAGTTTTAGTTGTTAAAATAATTTCTCTAAGGTTTGATTTGTCATTGACCTCAAACTAGAGGGTTTGTGGTGTTAATTTCCCTATATATAATAAAACTTACTTTAAAAAGTAAATATAAAAAGAGAAATTAACAAAAAAACCACTAAACTATAATAATAATGATAAAATAAATACTAAATAATTTTTGCTAATAAATAAAACACTGAACTATGAAAAATGAAAGTTGAAAACATCGTTGTCACGTTTTCCGTTAAAAATTTAATTTCTTTTCTATAGCGTAAATTGTATTTTTCGTAGCGATAATTTATTTTACGCAGCGTAAACATATTTTTTGCAAAAATATTTATTAAATTGGTAATCATTTTTTTAGATATCCATACCATATTAATTATAAGATGAATTAATTACCAGGTAATTAATTATAAGTTTAAATTAATTACTGTCACGACTCTGAGACGGGACTAACAGAACCACCGAGTCAGGCGACCCGATTCTTTTAGAAAACCCGATCACCTAGCTCAATGTGTGAATTTTTAGCAGAAGACTTTTATAATTTAACGCGACCCAAAAAGTTATAGGTCTAAGTTTGTATAGTGATCATAAGAAAATAATGGTGCATAATTATAAATAAATCTAAATATTGTGCACCAAATCCAATAAACAGAATTAAAGTTTAGAAACCAAGCAGTAATAATAATGTCTGCACCAAATAATAGTTTTAAAACACTCAAATCAGAAATAGAACTAAAAAGGAAATCTATAACTCTATGTCCTTAACCGCTCTTGCCTTTACTTGGAATGAGAGGGGGTCGTTTGGGGTGAGAGACTAGCTCATTAAGTTATATATCTAAACTAGATGCAATGCATGCAAAAACTTGTTTTTATCTCTTTTTAGAAAAAACAATGTTATGCTTCTTTTTCACCGTACATGGATTTTACTCGAAAACTTTTTATCATTTTTATAAAACATGCTCAAAGTCATTGATAAGGTTTTTATCAAAAACATGTTATGTTATATACATAGATAACTATACCTCGAAAATATGCCAACACCGTTTTTTGATCCGAAAATGTTATTAGTGAAAAAGATAGTCACTAAAAGACTCATTCGGCACTCATTAGAGCATAGTATTAACCTAAGAGTCATTAGACTTAATTATTTTGATGATGAATATTTTGATTGAATTATAAGTTGTTTATCATTTGAATATGTTTAATTGTTTTATCCTTATATTTACATTGATCTTCATTGAAAATACCTCTTTAACAAAGGTATTTATGTACTAACATGTTTGTTTAACTTCGTATAGAATATAGTATGTTTATTGGGACTTAGATGATTCAAGAATGGCAAAACACAGAGTATAGGTCAACTTCAGAGAAAAGGTTGTCGACCAATTGGCTGTGGAAAGAGTCAAAACTGAAGAGGTGGTCGACTAGTTTGAAGGTGGTTGACCAGCCATAAAGACAAATTGCTCGACATTATGAAACTGCTGAAGAAGTGGTCGACTGGTGAAGAAGTGGTTGACTGCAAATAGACAGATTCGAGCCAATTTTCTACTATGCCTAAAAGCGGTCGACCGAAGACAATTTGGTAGACCGCCCAACTGCATTTCACACAACGACTATATTCCAACGGTCGGAAGGCGATCAACCAAACAGAGGGTGGTCGACCGATATAGCAGAATCCTATAAAAAAAAAGGCACTTTGAAATTCAATTTAAAAAAAGCGAAAATCGTAAAGAAACTCTACCAAAATTCATACACAATTCCTCAACATTTGAGTGCAAATCCTAACTCTCTCAATCACTCACCTGAGAGTTATGTATTTGAGAGTTAGGATTCTTTTATTGTAATTTTTGTTTCTGCATATGTAAATCGATACATCAAAGGTGACGCTCCGTGAATAGTCAAGAGAAGGGTGATACCCTAAGAATAGTCAACTTGTAAATGTTTGATTGACACCCGTAAAGTCAATTATCACTAAACGGGAAAGTTAAGTGATTAAGGATCTCGCAGTCGATGATCCTAACTCGATGATCCTCCGACGAAGCTCTTGCAGCCGCTATCGGCATCACAGCGAGTTCCCTGTATTCAAATCTAAAATTCAATTTAAAAAGAAAGAGTTTTTAATTTGATATTTCATAAACTTCCAAAGTAAGAGAGAGAAAGAGAAGTGACCTCATTTAACGGTGAATAAATAGGGATAGTGTTAATTAATAACGTCTCAAACATTAAGACGTTAGAATTCAAAATTTAAAATTTAAGGTATCAGTTAAAAGGATTTCATATTTCAGAGGTCATATTAATAATTACTCAAAAAATAATATCATATTATTTATTAAATTAAAAAATGCTCAAATTTTAATATTTATTTTATAAGGTGTCTCTAGCAAAATATATATATATATATATATAAATTACCACGCTACATATTTTATAACTTGCACTTCATTTTTACTAAAAATTTTAATGTAATCTTAATAAAAATTGAAAAAATAAAATAAAATATAGAATATTAAATGTTGAAAAGAGTTGTCACATAAATGATCAATACATTTAGATATATTTATTAAATTTATAGAAGCTTAAAATTCTCATTTACATAAAAGTAATATTACATTGACATTATAATTTTACACGCCGATGCAAAATTACATGTTGTTCACTCCAACCTAAAGCCCAACTTATCAATGGCACATTTGATTTTGTGGGCTTAGAACTTGTTTGTTTTCACATGAACAAGGAACCCTACTTCTAAGCCCCTAAAATAAGTTTAACCTACTTCTTAGCATGCAAATTTTGAACTATCATATTGACATATGTTAATTTTTTTAATGCATACTTGGGTTGCAATTCATCCTCCTTGAGTTGCGACTCCAACATCTCGAGCCGTGGCCCCAAGATGTCAATACGTGAGTCCAATTATATTTTACTTAAGATGTGACAATTTTGTTAACATCTCAGTGCGAGAATAACAAGTTGATGCGGCAAATATACAATAGTTGGCCTATGGGTGGAACTTCAAATTGGTCTTGAGCAAACTCGTCAAATAAAGCATGCAAGACGGTCTTTCATTAAAAGAAAATAGATGTAAATTTGGTCCAATGTCAAATTAGACGATGCTTGAACTTGTTATTAAAAATGTAAAAGCTCAAAGCTAGACCGACTCGCCTACCTTGTACCGAACGACGAAGTTGAATTATGTTATCAATAATTAAAATAATAAATCTTATTTTTATACCATTTGAAAAAGGATAATGAGGACACATGAACTAGAGTGGAAATATGTTATAACAAGATGACATGGGGACATGGATTTGTGGGACACCATGCTGGACACGTGGGGGGAAGAGGGATCCAATAATGTTAGGCGAGATTGTGACATTTGCTGCAGACATTGGTAGAACAATTCCAACCTTATGTTGGACAAAACGCTAACTCTTCCATTTATGTGCTTCCACTTAATAATTTGATTAATTACTCAACCCATACAATATACTTTTAATAATATTTTTTAGTTAAAAAAACACGACATATGAATGTGTCATTTGAAATATGTCGAAATACATGTAGAACATGGCAGGAACGAACCAAGTCCTCGTTATCCTAGTCTAATCTTGTATGAAGAGCAAGTTACCTAGGTGTGAATTATTCGTGATGGATTGGAGATAGATGTTTGAATGCATGACTATACCATTTATGGAACTTGGACAACTAAGGGTCGCACGGTAAGATGAGATGGTGGATCAATGTGACGTTCTCAGTTCTATCTGTATAATATTATTCACTTTTGTCCGAATTTCGCATGATTTTATTCTTGGGTTTTGCCCAAAACACGTTGTACTAGTTTTCTACTTATAAACTATGCATTTTTCACTTTTTCAGACAATGTGGGATTGTCTACCCCCACTGGTATAGGTCGGACCCTCACTTGAGTCATCATTGCCTTCACAGGGCAAGCTGCCGCTAGGGGTGGGCAGGAACCGATGAGAACCGAGAACCGAACCGGAACCGACCTCGATTCCGAGTTCGGTTCTGGTGCTTGGTTCTACAAATGGGTGGTAAATCGGTTCTGGTTCTCGGTTCCATATGTCAAGAACCGAGAACCGATCTTTATAAAAAAAATTTCTAACCCTAGAAACTAAATCCCCTTCCCCGACCCCCCCTATTCAGGCTGCTGGAGCTGGAGACTGGAACTGAGAACCGCGATTGGCGAATCCAAGCTGCGATGACCACTCTATTGGCCTTTCGAAGCTGCGATGACGACTGCGAGGTGAGACGACGACTGCGAAGGTACTAGGAGCACTGCGAAGAGGCGACGAACACTGCAAAACTGCGACGGGCAGTGCGAACCAGCGACGACGCGACGACTGTGAAGCTGTGCGACCGAGATTTGCGACGACGACTGCGAATATAGTTTGATTTCGCCCCCGATTTTGGTCTAGTTTGTTGCTCTGCTCCCTTCAATCCGTGATTGCTGACTGCCTTTTGATTAGTATAAAAAACATATTAGAAAAGTACAAATTTTTCTCACTATCCAGTAGCTGTAGCGTAATTTATTTGATGAATGTTGCCATGTAGAGTAATTTTGATTACAATCTGGTTTTGCCATGTTTTTGCCAGTAGCTGTACTTACGTTTGTACTCTGTTTTTTATTACAATCTGTTTAATATTGATTACAATCTGTTTAATATTGAATACAAATTGTTTTTGACATTTTTTCTGATGAATGTAATCTGTTTTTTATTACAATTTGTTTAATGTTGATCACAATCTGTTTTTGACATTGTTTTTTTTATCACAATCTGTTTAATGTTGATCAAAATCTGTTTAATTGTTTTTGACATTTTTAATCTGTTTAATTTTGATCACAATCGGTTTAAATATGTTTGTTAATGAAAATCACTTGTTGCTTGTTGATTTTTCAGGATACAAACAAAATGGCGGAAATGGTCAAAAAAACACACAAGGAGTTCTGATGTTTGGGAGCATTTCGTCTACATTGAAAGTGATGATCCAGAAAATAGTAAAGCACAATGCAAGTATTGTCAACAAATCCTTGCGGCGAATACAAAAAAGAATGGAACATCTAGTTTGTGGAAACATTTAAAAGTTTGCAAAAAGCACGTGACAAATTCAGATAGCAATCAACGGAAGTTGCCATTTACAAAAAAAGAAGAGGGACAATACTCCAGCTCCAATAAGCCAACATTCAGTCAGATGGGTGCAAGGGAATGTATAGCCCGAATGATAATCAAAGATGAATTACCGATGAGAATGGTCGAATGGGAAGGCTTCAGAGAATTACTTCAATTTGTTAGTGCCTTTAGATTTTGTGATTATTTTTTAGTGTGTAGGAAGAATAATTCAATATTCTGTTTGCTGTTGTTGGTTATGTTATTTTTTGCAGGAAGCTAGAAAAGATGGATAAGATTTAAGAGATTGGGTTTAGAATTGAAGTTTGGTGCATATCTGCATATTGTATTATGTAAGTAATGGTGAAGACATTCTAAGAGAACTCTTTATTCGTGTTGACTGGCAGTTGTGAATCAAAATAATATAATAGATTTATATGTAATGTTACTGAGATTTTCAAGCAAGACTCGGCAGAAAAATAGCAGTCTCGGAACCGAGAACCGCCGGTTCCGGAACCGAGAACCGAGGTCGGTTCCGGGTTCGGTTCCGGCACCCATCGGTTCCGGGTTCGGTCCCATCTTCTCGGAACCGAGAACCGATTATTCGGTTCCGGCGGGCCCGGAAGCGAAACCGAACCCGAAATGCCCACCCCTAGCTGCCGCATCAATGGTCGGTCTTGATTGAGGAGTAATGCACGAACTTGGCTGAGCTATGCTTCAATATTCTTAAATTAAGCACGTCGTCACCTTACCAAGAGCAAACTTTGTTAGGCCACAAACCCAAGACAAAAAAAAAAAAAGAGCAAGAAACTTGAGAAAAACAAGAACCACTCTTATTAAATCATGTCTTTAAAATTGATACTTCACGTTGGAAACACCTACTCTTTTATTCTTTTTGGTAGTGTATCTATGTCAACCTATCTTGTGAATGTAAGGATAACTCGAAATCAAATAACTATGAGAGTTCAGCCACATCAAGGGAATGGAGCAATTCACGTCGCTTGGAAGAGATAGACGTCAATGATTCATAAATAGATTTATTGCAACCTACCACAAAGCATTTTGGAGTTAAACCTGATAACAAAATTATGCAAAATATGATGACAATTTGTAATAATAGAATTGAAGCTTCACAATATTGTCAGTGCTTTTTGTTTCTAGCCATTTAATAGTTTAGAATTCGTTGTCGTAAGACAGACAAATTTGGGTGAATTCTACTATGACAATAAAATATGGTGCTAGTAAAAAAGAAGGGAAATTAACAAAATAACCATTGAACTATAAGATCAATGACAAGTCCACCACTAAACAATTTTTGCTAACAAATAAAACACTCAACTATGAAAAATAAATTATGCAAATATCGCCGTTAACATCAAACTTACTTTGAAAATGAAAAAGTAGGAAGCTTCCCTTCGAAAATGTCTTCCAACTCGTCGCTCACTACATGAATTTCTTTGGTTTTTGTGAAATTAATCACGTTGTTAATTTCGCCTAAATTTAGGGTTCTGCCAAGTGGATTCGATGGATTTGTGACTAACACCCCTTCACTGTCAATTTAATAGTTTTTGTTTGTCAATAGGCTTCTTCCAGTGCAGATATGATTATTCTGAAGCCATTAGAGCTCGAACAATGTACATGATCGATGTCATCAAATTACTAGAAGAATTCCCAGTCATTGAAAAGACGCCGTCTTTCCTCTGTGGAATGTCATCTTTTCCCTTAGGAAAGTAATAGACAACGTTTCCGCGGTGAAAACACAATGTTCCGCAGCATAAAGAAAACATTATTTGTGTTTCCACAGCAAAAAGAAAATGCTATTTAACTGGAAAACGTGATCACGATGTTTGCTCCGTTTATTTTTCATAGTTAAATGTTTTATTTGTTAGCAAAAATTATTTAGGGTCATTGATCATATAGTTCAGTAGTTATTTTGTTAATTTCTCTAAAAAGAACATAGTCCTACTTGATTCCTAATTCCTAAATTTAATGTATGTTATAATCTTTTGAGTTAGAGTTTGGAGTATCATGTGTGACAACATTATGTCATATTTGACACCATTGGTATAGACAACAACAAAAACGATGTTGTCTCCTGTCTAAGAGATATTAAATAACCATTAGCATATAGAGCTTTCATCTTCCACGTCCACCAAAAAACATTAAAATTGTCCATACAAACAACCAAGCAACTTCCAAATTATAAATGCTACACAACAAAATCTCATGTTTTTCTATAATCAATTCAGAACCCACCATTTTTCTCGTCGTGTAACCTCAAAAAATATGACAAGAAGTCTAAATCCGACCCACTATGTCGAAACTAAACATTATTCTAAGTTTTAATTTAAAATTTTTCCATGTAAAACTCTCTAATAAGTGCATTCTGATAGATGGAACTTGTGTTTTCAACCTTGTTTGAGAGGAGTCATGTTAAGTGAGCACTACTTTGTAGCATGCACACGACATTGTTTGTTTTTGGCCCTATTAGCATTCACGGATTTATTCTCGGGCCAGTGTCCCATAATCCCCAACTCAAAACGTGTTATACAGACTTTGATTGGCACCCACTTATAAACTATCCCCACAATCCTATCATATCCGATGTGAAACTATTAGGTCCTCTTGCAAGCCCTCAAGGCGAGGGACTAACTTTGACAATCACTCTTATAGACAATCACTCTTATAAATCTCATTAACTTGAGTTTATTCGCTAATAAAAATCCTCAAGAACCACTTCCCACCAGTTATTTGATGTAACATGTCACGCTTATTTGTTAATGTAATAATTTTAGTCACATTAATGACTTATATTATGTGTATAGACATAAAAATAGCATAGCATATGAATGAAAGAAAAGTTGGATTTCATGGGTACTGAGCTTTGAAAATGATAGAAGTACAATTATACAAAACAAAAAACAGACTGAGAATTTCCAGCCTTTTTTTTTGGATAGAAGATACAAAGATTGATTCAGCCTATGAAGAAGATGAGAAGGTAATATTAATGGAGATTTCTAGTTGTCTGTTGTTTTAGCCACCCAGAAAGGTTTCTTCACCTTACCACTGCTCTGAACTGAGCTGACTCTTCCTTTCTTCTCCCTGAAAACAGATTGATCTTCTCTCAACTCTTCCTCATTCTTCTTCTTCTTCTTCTCCAGCTTCGTCTCCTTCTTCTTCTGCTTTTTCTCCTCCATTAATGGTTTCTTTTTTCTGTGGAATAGAGCCAAGCTGTGTCCTTGATTGCTAGGGCCAGAAGAAGCATCGGAAGCCATCGAATCAGAGCTTTCCTCGTCATTAATGGCGTTGGTGTAGTCGTAATCTTGTTCATCTTTACCGCCATTATTGTAGTCTGCAATATCAGTGGAGATTTCTTCGTCGTTCGAACTGTTTACTGGAGAGCCTATGTACATTGTCCAGCCAGATTCACTACTATGGCATTCTTCTGTAACTCCAAGGATCTGGGAAGGCTCCATTTCTGTAGAAAAAGAGGAAGAAGGGGAAGAAGCAGAAGTAAAGAAGGGTTGACAGAATTTATAAAAGTTCTTAAATGGCAAACGTAAAAGCTAGACTCATCCACCTGAGAAAACCCTCATGGCTATAACTTTCTCTACTCTGACATGTACAGCCTTTTTGCTCACGTAAACAGATATACCCATCTCCCCATTTTTGAATTTCACAAAAATAATAAAATTAAAAAGAAAAAACCTCCCAAAAATCAAAATTTAATTAATAGACTAAGATTTTTTTTTTAAGAATAGCTAAGATTTCCAAAAAAAAATGTCAAATAAAAAATGAATATAAAAAATTCGAGTGGTTGAAGCTGAAGCAGCTACTTTCGAAGTAACAGAAAGAAAAGCAACGACTGGAGTGAGAGAATCACAGTCGAAAAAAGGATTCCTCACTTCTTTCTCTTGTTCAATAACGGTTAGGGTCTATTTTGTTCACTCTTGGTCGAGCTTGTGATGAGCCAACTTGGGCGGATTTTGATATTATGGATAAAAGGAATGGGGAGAGAGAGAGAGAGAGAGAGAGAGATCAACCCTAACCTGGAAATGCAAAGGCCCATTAATTCTCTGACTTGACTGAGAGCAGAAGACAGCTAGAAGCTGTCAATGAAAGTGAAATGGATCCATCGCAAAAGGGCATGCACATCAAAGTTTCTTGAACTCGAAAGGACATGGGTTGTTCACTAGCTCGATAAAAATTCATAACAGAAGATGGGAAACCATCTTTACTCCTTCTGCAATCGCCATTATTGAAGAAATTAAAATGAAGAAGAAGCAGACTTTATTGCAGACGCAGATCGGGTCAGTCTACAGAGAGAAGAAAGACGTAAAGAGAATATATGACTCATGTTTTTAAATACCCGGGAGGGAGGACCTCTTCACTTCCTTATTTAGCTTTGAACCCTTTTGAATTCTCGTCTTTTCGAGGACAAATCAGCTGCAGCCATTTATTTTTATTGAAGAAATAAAGAAAAAGAAGAAATTAATGCTGAGAATTAAGCCAACTGAAAGTTAGGTTTGCAGAATGAGCTACAGGAGAGGAACTTGTCAAAATATCTGTCTGCTTCTCTTGTCCTGTCTTCCTCCCATTTGCTGGAACCTTGTCTCCTCCCCACCTCCTCACAATGCTTTGGATTACGACTTTTGTGTTACTGGGGGAAGAACATGCCCTCTCTCTCTCCCATATTCATCCCACTGCGCTCTCTCTCTCACTTTCTCTCTCCTTGTTTCCTCTCTTAGGTCAGAATAGTCCCATTCCAACATAAAACGATGAAAGGATTAATGAAAGGATGATCTGTAATCTCATTTATGGGAGATGTAGAGAATGGATTAATTGTTTGAATGGTGGAAGAGTCCTTCCGGGAAGGTGAGTAATAAAAGTGATCAGACGTATTACCTTCCACAAATTTACTACTTGAGATGACTTCTTTTACTTTTGAATTCTGAAATGACCTTCATTTCTATGCGTTTTCCATCTTTTTTATTAAAAAATAATTAATAATAACTCCTCATTTTGCTCATGCTCCATTAAAATTACAGACCCAACAACCCAATCTTTGGGATAAAGACCATTCCATGGCCGGTGATAAAAAACACAAAAACAAAAAACAAAAAAAGGAACCCTAAAGAGAGATTGAGAGGGAGATTATGTTAGATCTTGAATACCTAACTCAAAATCTTGGTTGTTTTCACGTTATTTCAGTCAATTTATGGTTTAAGTAAACGTTTAGACCGATTAGAGATAAAAATCGATAAAAATATTAAGATTTTTCTCAAAATTCAATCTCCGGCCGTTCGGTGCTCAAGCCGAACGACCGCAGAGAGCCCAAATCGGAGGCCGTGGCAACAATCTAGCCTTCTTCTATTGCGGGCAACATCTGCCGGACTTGTGCATTTCAAGAAGTGGTCTATTTTCATAAATTTGATGTGAAAAAATACATACCCATTGGAGCAAATTTAATCTAAATTCATTTTTAGCATTAAAAAACCAAAAACAATTACATGAATATATTAGATAATTGACAAAAATGTGAGAGGGGACCTGGTTGATAGGCATGGCAGGAACAAAATGAACTAAAAGAGTCCAAAAAATCCAGATGGTTTGTGCATAGTTTGTCTCTCCCATGCTCATAAGCAGCATGAAAATGGCTGTTCCCCACTTCCTCCGTCTCCTTCCACCTCCTGCATCCTCCGACACCTTTGGCCCATCCAATATTCTTGCTTCTTGTCATATTCTTTCTTCTTTTGTCTTTGTTTTCTTAATAATCACTTTTCAACTTTCCTAAGAATAGTCGACAAGACCGGACCGGTTCGATTCGAGTCGAGTTCAGTTCATTTTTTACTTCTAATGCAAATCATGACTAGTTCTTAGAATAATCATAGGATCAAATCATAATTTTGGATACAAAATGCTGGTAGAATTGAACCAAAGCATATCTCGTAGCTCAATTTGGTTTGATTCTTAATATATACGGATCCAAATCCATTTACGAAACCTAAGAACTATAATCTCACGGTTCGACCCTGAAGTCGGATCAAACCAGAGCATGTCCACTCTTACTTGATATACTCGCACGAAGAAAAACGATTAAGATGATCTCCACACACTCATGCCTCGTTGCATTAATACTATATGCAATGTGCCAAACACGTAGAGGCTAGTTATAGTCGCGAGGCTTGCGTTAAACAACATATGAATCGACGCATAATTCAAACGCATGTCACGTTGGTTTGTTGATTCGTTATTACCATTCCTTTCATTTGCATTTCCTAACACGATTAATCATCGTAACATAGAATAAAATGTTCTTAATATGAAAAATCTCATAGCTTAAAAAGCTGGGAGGTACAAGAGAAGAAGTTGAGAGGATCCTCGTCTCTTCCTGAGGGACCCAAGCTGAGTGATACAGTCCTCCACGTGAGGATTGAAGACATGGGTTTTGCCAATACGACAATAATTTCAAAGCTGGACAACTGGATTCTTCTTTTCCCTTTTTTTTTTTTTTTTTAATTTTATCTTCTATTTTAGAGTTTTTATAATATTCACGTGAGATTAAATAATTAAGAGAGAGAGAGAGAGGTGAATAATGAGATCTGAGTTTTTTATTATACTATGGTACCTCTTGATTGCTATCTTTTTGACTTTGCTTAAAGTGGGGTATCTCAAATGTCTTTTTTTTAAAGCTCAATATTTATGTTAGTTTGATTTGCAAATTAATTTTGTGTAAGATTTGATGTAACGTTCCCCAGTATTTATAGTAAAATATTATCTTTTTTGGATTAAAATTCGTACGATTTTATTTTTAAGAGTTAGATAAAAATGCGTTGTACTAAGTAGGGAGAAGAACCTATTTATAAACTGTTAGAAAAAAACTATACGGATGATATGGAGGACTGTAAGAAACGTGAATAGTATTGATCAGGATAATTCCCAAGAAAGAATGCTCTTGACAATCTCCTAGACAGAATTTTCCTTTTCAAGTAAGTTCCCGGGAAAGGCTGGAGGAGTCACAAGCAGTCCCACTTAAAATCTAGTCTCCTAAACAGAACTTACTTACACAGTACAATTACCACTAATCGTTACGAAAAACAATAGTAGATGTGATCCCAAAAATATCAAAAATAGTTTTCCCAATCAAGAAGTAAGAGAAATACCAGCAAAAATAGATACCAAGAATTTTTACGTGGAAACCCAAATAAGAAAAAAAAAACCATAGGGACCGAGTCCAGAAAGATCTCATTATGAAGAATATGATTTATAATACTTTTCTAGAAACCGAATATTCTAGAAAATATTCACTAAGAGAAAAACACAGCTCTTAGATTTCTAAATGTGTACAAATACACCTCACTTATTTTTCTCTCACTCTATTTTTCCTCATATCCTTCTCTCCCTATTTCTTCTTCTTCTCTTTATTGGGGTGATGAACCTCTTCTGCATACCTCCCTATTTATAGGGAAGGGAATATGAAAGAAGAAAAATGTCTTTGAGTGCCGCAAAGGATGACAAAATGAGGAAGGGTTGCTTCCTTTCACATTGATTGATGGAGACTTTAATGTCTCTATTAATTATATCTGCGTCTCTCATTATTAAAGGAGGGACGCTATCATAAACCATGTATTTTCTACTCTTTTAAGCGATATGGAATTGCGCACTTCTGCTGATATGGATCAAACCCACACCTAAGTCATTTATGGTTTTCACATGATGAGCTGTCATCAATTTAAAATAAAGGGTGTTCATTTACACGATCAGAAGAGCCTGTTCTTAGTTTGCCTCGTTTATTCATATGTTTATGCTTGTAAAACGGTGTCGAGAAAGCTAGAGCTAATTCTTTCAAACCCTAATCTAATGTTGTAAAGTTGGTGCTTGAAAAAAGCACCCTTTGTGGAAAATGAAGCAATGATAAAAGTATTAGTCGCTTAAAGTGGGACAAAGTGGGAAAATAAACGAGGAAAAAGTGTTGCCAACTTGTAAATCATTAAAATTAATTAATTAATATTAAGAAAAAAATTATATTATTTTCAGAGTTGTATGTAGTTATGAAAAATATTATATTTACTTTTTATTTCTTCTTTTTAACTTTAATGGATGTAATTAATACAATAAATCATAAATAATTAAAAATAAAATAATTATTTATTTGTGCCTTGAAATATAGAAATCTTTTTAATTAATATCTTCAACTTTAAATTTTGAATTCTGATACTTCAATGCTTGAAGTGTTACCAACTAACACTCAATCCGTTATTTTGCCCTAAAAAAAACGTCACTTTTATCTCTCTTTTGTTTTCGTGATGCTTCCTCTTGACACAGTGAACCGTGGGGGAACTTGGAAGGATACATTGAGCTGATCCAAATGGTGCAGAAGCACAGGTTGAAGATTCAAGTCGTCATGAGTTTTCGTCAGTGTGGAGGAAACGTCAGAGATTCTTTGTTATAAGTGGGCACTACCTCGTTGCTGGATATTGTCCGCTTTGGGCCTCTCATACGACCTGCATGGATTTGTTCTCAACCTAGGGCCCCATAACCCTAGGCCAAAACACGTTCAACAGGCAAGGATGAGTACAAACTTATACACTAATCCCAAATCCTTCCCATTTCCGATGTGGTATTGCAGGTCCCCTTGCAACCCTCCTCGGGCCAAGGCCTAACCATGACAGTCCACCCCCTTAGGGCTCGACCAGGTCTCCCGACGTCGGTATTCCACAATCGACATGGGCTGACTCTGATACCATTATTACAAGTGGACACTACCTCGTCGCTAGATATTGTCCACTTTAGGCCTCTCATACGATCCGCACGAGTTTATTCTCAGTCTAGGGCCCCATAACCCTAAGCCCAAACGCGTCCAACATATAAGGATGAGTACACACTTATACACTAGTCCTAAATTCTTCCCATTTCTGATGTGGTACTCTAGGTCCCCTTGCAACTCTCCGCGGGCCAAGGCCTAACCATGACATTCTTGTAGGTAAAATTTATTTTTTTACAATTTTCCCATTAATTCAAGATCTAAAGCACAAAACTCAAAGATCTGACATGGTGCCGGAGCTCCCCAAGAATACCATTTAAAGTTATTCTAATGAATATCTATTGTTTTGCAGCATTCCTTCGCCGCCGTGGGTGCTGGAGGAGATAAGCAGAAATCCAGATTTGGTGTACACAAACAGATCAGGAAGAAGAAACACATCATATATTTCATTGGGGTTGTGATTCATTAGCTGTTCTGAGAGGAAGAAAGCCAATCCAGGTCCACTCTGACTACAGGAAGACTGAAGAGCTTCCGAGACAGATTCACCCACCAATTAGGGCATAAACACCCGCCTTGGGCCTTCGTCTCCATTTTTACTGAGCCTGTTTCGGGCCCAGGCCTCCAGAGTGGCCCATTATTGAAATATATCAAATTTTGGCTACCTTTTCTATCTAATAGCAATCACTATTTGTTTATGCCCCTATTGTTCTAGTGTTCAAGTGTATATTAAACTATGCCTAAAATGTAATGATTAGTGTTTAACTCTACTTATAAATCATGCATTTTTCATTATCTTAAACGACGTGAGATTGTACACCCTCACTGGTATGAGCTGAACTTTCGCCTGAGCCGTTTTTGCATTCCCAGGATGGACAGCAACAAAAATTTACGTTTGTGAAGCCATTACCATTAAACGAGTTTAGCCATCTTATTAGATCGGCAGTGTAGACCGATGGTCCTACTTTTCAGATGGCAAATCAACTGCAGTAATTTTGGAACACAGCCTCTCCCACCAAGTGTTTGTGAATATTTGATTTTAGTCGTGTGATAACGTGTCCACAAAAGTGTTGGCATTCACGGAAGTGTTGGTGTCCATAGATATTTGATTTTTTTTATGGACATGTAGTCACGCACGTGATGGATCTGTGGATACTTTCAGTGAAAAAACGGGGTGATCATGTATGAAACGTGTCCGTAGAAACGTTGGTGTCTGCTGATATGAGGTGGAATCTACATAATGGGTGATCAACTATGACGGCTCTGACATGAAGCTTATGCTCGTTGCTAACGGCATGCTCGGGTTTGTGTGTCTCAAACGATGCATATTTACCCTTTTCGAGCTTGCAAATCGCGGCCCATAGTCTCGATTATTTAAGGTCTGAATTATATTGTCAACGTAATTTTATATTTTCCAGATTCATTTGATGATGATGCATACAAGACTTGATTTTGATCGAACAGTATTTTTACTTATTGGACATTCCATTGTAACTACCTCTTTTTTGGGATTATTATGAGGTGATAAATATTGATTAGTTGTTTTAATTAATTATAATTTATTATATTAATAGTATTGATTGCGTGTCGAATTGTTATGCTACCACGTGGCAGACTGATTTGGAAATTCCGAGTAACTAACTAACTCCTGTCATTTCTCGTAATTAAGTGAAACTCCAAGGGTTGTTTTGGAAGTTGAAAATACAGTTAAAAGCAACGTTTCGCAGTCTGCAGTTACAAAATCATCCTCAGAGACGACTTTTTCTTCGTTGCCTTCTCTCTCTCTCTCTCTCTCTGAACATTTCTCGAATCTCCGAGGAAGAGGAAGAAAAGAAGCTTAAGAGACTCCATTGCAATGTTTCGCATAAGCAATGTGTTGATCTCCATTCTCAACGGTTGCACTTTGCTCGTCGGCCTTGCAGCCATTGTAGCGTCAATGTATCTCCGTTTTCATGGTGGTAGTGACTGCCAGAAGTTTCTACAAAATCCTCTGCTAATTATAGGTCTCTTCTTCTTTGTCTTGTCTTTACTCGGTCTAATCGGATCGAGTTGCCGAATCAACGTGGCATTGTATGCATACCTAGCCGTGATGTTCTTGCTGATTCTCGGACTCATCGCTTTCATTATTTTCGCGATTCTCGTTACGAATAAAGGAGTTGGAAAGGCTGTGTCTGGAAAAGGTTTTAAAGAGTATCGACTTGGTGATTACTCGAATTGGTTGCGGAATTATGTTGTCAATGAGAAGAATTGGAATGCAATCAAGAGCTGTTTGATTGACGCTAACATTTGCCGGAATCTTAACAGCGACGTTCGTCAGGGCGTGGCGGAATCCGGCAAGAAGAATTTGCCGCCTATTAAGGTTGGTTTCTGACTTTCCCTCTTTATCTGCTTTCTTCGTTGTCCAAATTTTTCTGTATTTAACGTATAGGCATATCAATAAATGGATTCCCAAAAATGAACATGAGATTTTTTTTCTTTTTTTGATGAAAATTTACTTACATTTTGGCTGTTACATCTGACAATTCGGATCGTCGTAAGAGAAAAGTAAACCAAATTAGAGAAACTCCATATTCGTCTTCTTTAAATTCATTCAAAATGTGTTATCTAATTTTTCTTTTGGGGTGCAGTCTGGTTGCTGCCAACCGCCATCAAACTGTGGATTCAAGCCCAATGGAACCTCATGGGTGGTCCCAAAATCAGGCCCTGCAGCGCCAGACGCCGACTGCAGAGCATGGAGCAGCCAACCAGACACACTGTGCTACAACTGCGTGTCATGTAAGGTAGGAGTTCTGAACAACATAACGAAGGAATGGAAGCATCTTGCCATTTTCAACAGCTGTGTGCTTGCGCTTGTTACCCTCATCTACTGCGTTGGCTGCTGCGCATCAAGGAATAATAGGCGATCAAGAACCAAGTATGATCAATACAAAACTTACCCTTGATCTTTCCTTGCTAGTTGTAGTACGCTAGATCATAGATTTTTATTTAATTATATCCATTATAATATCATAAAATCATGTTTTTTTACTAGATTGTAGCTGCATTCTTCTCGTGTTTCCCCACTCAAATTCTCAAATTTTTAAGCTTTTGTTTTCTCTGGATTTCGAACTATTTTGCTAGAACCCATCTTGGCACCTGAAACCATAAAACCTTGAAAGATGTCCAGAAAATTGTAGTTGCAACACGAAGAACATCGAAAAAAAGGGTCAAAATTAAAGTGCATTATGCATAGCCAATTATTATATAGTAGAAAGATATATGATGAAACTAGGATAAACTTTTGAAGCAAAAATTGTCAGAGATCGAACGATAATCGAAAAAAGAAAATACGACGTGCGATACTAGATTTATGTGAAAAAATTATTTCAAATCTATTATAAATATCAAAATACAACTGCAAATTTTACAAATTTAAGTTACATGAATTTATAGAGAAAACAAAACCTTAAATAAAATTTATAACGCAGCCCATCAGCACCATCCACCTGTCTTCATCTGAATTCATGATACTCCACCCACCCTTGAATGCAAAGAGGAAAAATCTTCTTAAGTTACATCCATTCGATGAAGCACCACCAAATGGGGCAAGTTCTTAACCCAAGGTCGCGCCTTCTATTTATTATTATTATTATTATTATTATTTTGTTAAAATATAGTTAATAGTTTATGAATTATTTAGATTTTAGTTTTATAATTAAATTTTTGGCATTTACTTTTATTTTTAAATAATTACTTACTTTTTCATTATTAAATTTTTAACAAAAATTATCACTAAAAGTATTTTAATCAATGTTATTTATGTATGTCAACAACTAAAATATTTAATCAAATTAAAATAGTTTTATTTTATTAAGGTATATTTAAACTAAATTAATTTATAAAAAAATTGTTTTGGTTTGAAAATGACCAAAATTATCTAAAACAATTTAGTTCAACTAAATATTTTAACTGTCACAAATAAATAATTGACACAATAAAATTGCCAAGTGACTCATTAAATTTAATAACAAAAATATATAAAATAACTATAAAATTCAAATTACACGAATTTTAATAAAAAAAGAATTAAAAATCTAAAAACAAATTCAGAGAAGAAACAATATATTTAGCCAATAATTTCATGACATGTGTTAATTTGACAAATACGAGGATGTAATTCTACTACGAATGCATACAAAACTTAATAATTGGACTCTAGTTGTGAATCGGGTGTAATTGAAATTGAATGACTTAGACCAAAAAAAAATTAACAAAACACCCACGAATGTATGAAATCAATGATAAGTCAATTACTAAATAATTTTTACTAATAAATAAAATACTAAATTATAAAAAATAAATGACGTAAATATCGTTGTTAATTTGTTAAAAGAAACATTAAAAATAAAATTTTTTTTTCAAAATAGAAGATTTACAATTAAGAAAAATCACAAAAAAATTCATTGTCTGTTACATTGAAGAATGAAAAAGAATTCAGCAAATGAAACGAAAAAAAAAAGATTTTTCATAGCGAAAAGAGCACGTTTCTGCTGCGAAAAGAATAGATTCCGTTGTGGAACTTTCCGCAGAGGAAAGTGAGTCATATTCCAAGCACTCTGCAGCGAAAAGACAACGTTCTGTAGCGGAAAGATAACGTTTCTCAGGAAAAAGATAATGTTCCGCAACAAAAAGAAAACGCAAACATCGCTATTACCTTTTTTTCATTAAAAATTTCAATTTGTTTCTGCTTCGAAAAAGTCAAAGATTTACTTTCTGTAATAGAAACTAGTATTTTGCTGTGGAAAGTAAATCTTTGACCTTTCCATTGTAGAAACTGTAACGAACTGGTTTTTTATACATTTAAAAATACGTGAAATTTAAAACATTTTCTTTTCTTTCATAAACACAATAGCAGAAAACATTTTTAAAATAAATATCAGAATTCTTTTATGAAAACCAAACCGTTTAAATCCCTTTTTACATTGACTCGTTATTAAAATCATTAAAATCAGCGGAAGACTTATTATAAAATCATTTGTCTTAATTAATAACGGAAGCGTAAAATATTCTATAGCGGAAGCATAAATCATTTATTTGAAAAGATAATAAATAAATAAAGTGTTACTTTACATTTACAAAATTAGTTGTCTGTTTACTTTCGTTTAGCCTAGCCAACCACAAGATTCGCCCGTGCAAATCCTTCCTCAATTGCTCATTTAATCTATTCATCATTTTCTCTTGTACTTGTACCTACACCGCAAGTAGTAACTTATAAGCCTAACGCTCAGTAAGTGATAATACCTAACATGTTATATGTTCATGCTGTGCCATTTTAAAACCGTATGCAGTTTCTCTTTTCGTTCTTTCTTGTATCTTTTATCTTTTATCTTTTCTCGTTTATGTATTTTCTTTATGTTTCTGTTTCTATTTCTGTTTCTGTTTCTGTTTCGGTATCTGTTCTCGTTTCGTTTCGTATTCATTTCTCTTTTCATATTTATTTTCTTTACTTTATGTTTTTTTCCTTTTCTTTTGTTCCTGCGCCGGGCTTAACCAACCGGTCCACAAGAATTTTCTTCTTTATCTTTTCTTTTGTTCCTGCGCCGAGCTTAGCTTAGCCTACCGGTCCACAAGAGTTATCTTCTTCTTTATCTTTCTTAATCGTTCCTTTGTATTTTCTTTTCGTTTTCTGTTTGTTCGTACTTCTTTTTGTTTTCCATATTTCCTTTTCAAAACCGTGCATAAAAATCATTTTCGTATTCTTTTAAAGATCGTGATGCGTGATGCGTGATGCGTGATGCGTACAACAGTTCATATAAAAGCGTAAATAAACAGTCAACATACAATTCACAAAGCATGCTATAAAAACAATAAACAACGAAATATGCTATTTAAAACTGTAAACACCGAAACATGCTATTAATACCTGTAAACATTGAAACGTGCTATTAAATACTATAAGCAACGAAACATGCTAGGAAAGCAGTAAGCAACGAACATGCATCTCCTAAACTTGCGATATAGGGTCCGAAGACCAAAACACATGCATATCACTTACCTATTTTCTCGCAACATTCAATGCTTAAAGTTAACTTTTCTTCGTTTTAGTACCTTCACATTAAAAAAATATCTAGTCATATTATTAAAATCATTGACTCTACTTGTAAGTTTACTAATTAGTTCTCACATTCATTTTTCAATTATTTAAATGCCTTAGACCAATTAACAGCTTAACATAGCCCACAAAATTATAAAACCAAAGCTGCAGCTTAACGAGTTTATATCGACGAAATTAACATTTCTACACTTATCAACTTCCACTATATTCATGCCTCACAAAAGAATAAAAGCAATAGTTAAACAGATTACCTGCTCAGATTACCAACTTAACATCTCGTTCCAACTTCCATTTTTACCTCATAATAACCTAACAAAATCCAACAAATTAGCAATTTCTTTAAATTTTCCAAAATTACAACAGATATTAAATCCAATTTAACAAACTTCTAGCTAACATCCTATCTCATCCAGTAATTGATTCAGAAATTCAACCAGTAAATCCCTTATCAAACAATTATAACCAAGGAGAGAACAACTCAGGTGTAGCAAACCAAATCTAATTGGTATTCCATCACATTTTATAACAAACAACCTACATCATTCAATATCCAACATCTTATCATCATGACTATCTTCAAGAACTAAACCCAATCAACAACCACATTCAACAGATTAATATTTCGTCCATCGGTCATAAATTTTCAATAGGACATCAACCAAAACATTACTCTAACGATGACCCATAAGCAGAAAGTACAACAGAGCACATACACCTCAATACAGAGCATTTCTAAGTATGTTCTAGCATCCAACAGAGGAATACTCATTATCCAAACAACCAGCAAACTCATTCAAGCAGTCCAACAGAAAGTTAAATCTATTACAGAAGGCTAAACTTGTCACTTATCATCCAAACAACAAGACTATAATCAGTACCGATTCTTTTCCTTGTCAAAAATCCAATCATCCAGAAAGCCAGAAAATAGAGAAAGAGATCCTCACCGCGAAGACCCGAGGCAACAACTCTTCCTCCTGCTGTTTCTTCTTCTACTCTGCCTCTCAACTTTCTCTTGATCTGCCACACAACGGCGCCCTCACTCCTTCATAGAATTTATACACAAAATACAAAATTTGAAACGCTGAACATGTTATCCCACAATTCCAGTGATCCATGCGGATTTTTCGGCCACAACCATTCATTCAATCCTTCCATCTGGATCGAGTCTATCTCAAACAGACTCAACAATGGGCTGGACTCCTCATTCAGACATAACAGTGGGCTGGACCGAAGCATCCATTGCGAATCAAAGCCCAAAGATCAACCTTGCCGATTCGACCAAGCTTCCGGTCACAAATCGACAATGTCGATCGTCCCTGCCACCACACGAACACCAGAATGTGAAGGGGAAGGAGAAGTCGTCCACACTTACCTCCAATC